>UFQX01000258.1:157396-310521 GCA_900497675.1 Arapaima gigas | reverse complement strand
TTCTTTTTTTTTTTTATTTTTTTTTTTTTTTTTTTTTTTTTTTTTTTTTTTTTTTTTTTTTTTTTTTTTTTTTTAATTTAAAGAACATTTTTTCCAGAATGACTTGTGTGTCTTAGTTTTATCCATGTGAGGAGGTGGGTAATTACTGAAGCAACACAATTTAAAATGATTTTTCAAGAGTATTATAGCATGTTTTTTTCAGGGTCCTTGATTCAGTACAAATCCTTGTTTTCTATGACTGCCACCTGCGATCTGTAATTCTTACCTTGTTCTTGAGAACCATGAAGTCTTAATTAGACTTGTCCTTCCAGGTTATAGCTGCTTTCCTTTCAGATGTAACCTCTATTCTAAAGTGCTTTGCCCCCCCCCCCCCAACTGCCGTCTCTGCAGCGCTGTCCAGATGTCAGCTGAACACCGCAAACGGCTCCAGCAGTTCATGGAGTACAAAGAATAACCGTGAATCCAGCCTGCTTTGCACCCTTTGCCTTCAGTCCCTGGCTTTCTGTTGTTGCTTCTCCTGCTTACAGTATGAGTTCTCCTTGAGAACGTCTTGTCGGAGGTCACCAATTATATAGCAGCATGGGTGTTTTACGGAAGCTAGGGTTAGTCTATCTGATTTGGGATCCTGGAATTTTCTTAAGATGCCCTTCAATGATGCATGCCTTAACTGCTGTGAAGTAAGGCTCTGAATTGCATAGTGAAATAAATCCACCTGTGCAGTGAACTTAGGCCTTGGACACAAGTAAAACTTTTTTTTTTTTTTTTTGGGAAAAAAATAGCTGCATAGTCTAGATTTATTGGTGGTTTCCAATGCACTGGTAGCTTTCATGTGTGTAACCCATTTAAATATGAAGTTTGTGTTCCAAGAATGTCTATCACTCAATGTGCCATTTTTCATATTAATAAAACTTGAGGTGGAGCTATGCAAGAGAAATGTATATTTTTTTATAAAGTACAACCCGGTGTACATTTTCCAACAATAAATTGTGCATTATAGGATGTTTGTAAATTACTTATACGGTTGACCAATTTTTTTACACTTTAACCATATAAGTTAATCCCCAATAAAGATATGTAATTTGCGTCTTAACTGAGCCATTTTTTAGATACTGCATGTGCTGGACTTTGTAATTTTACTTGCTTAGTAAGAAAAACAGCAACTTTGAAATAAATGGTTTGTACCTAAACAAATGAAAATATTCTTTTGAGGCTTTTTCTTGTTCTGTACATGAAAATGATGGCTATTGAAGTATGTATTGTAAGATACTCGTTTTGTTTGTGTGCATATTTACCATGGGATTTATTACAGTTACTTAAGTAGCTCACTTCTAGGACCAGCTGAAATGAACAGATGCTGTCTATTGTTTTGTTTTAGAGTACTCCCTGAAAATGTCATGGATTTGCTACCCCCAACCAGTCCTTCAATAAAATGTTAAATTATACTATTTGTAAGTCATATTCAGTTGCAGTTGATCCCCCCCCCCCCTCCCCTCCCCCCCACACCTGGGCTTTCTTACTCATGAAACTCTTGTGAATGTGAGGGAAATTTAGTTATTGAGTTATAAATATTACCAAAGTGTGGAATTTACATATAGGATCCTTTCTTATTTGACAATTTTTTTTGGCATAGTTCAACCATTTTCATAATACTGTTTGCTTACTCAATCCGTCCAATTGCGTGGATTTTACGGGAAGTAGCTGAAGTTTTGTCCCCCACCCCTGCCCGAAGGCTATCCGGGTCACTTCAACGGGGACTCTTTTTTTTTTTTTTTTTTTTTTTTTTTTTTTAAACTGAAAGATGCGCTTAATTTTGTTGGACAGCAGGGGGCGCTGTAGATGCGCGCGACTGTGAGGGTGAGACATTGTAAGTTGAGTTTATTGTGCTCTGTCATCGTTGTACAGCCGCCATCAAAAAAGAAAACTAAACGGTTAAATAAAGTTCCATGTCAAAAGGCCTTCTGATTCATTTGTGTGAAAGTTTTTGATCTTTAGCAGTTAGTGTACTAAGTAGGGCTTTCGTGGTTCATGGTGAAGGCTGGACAAAATAGCCGATTAACGAAGGTTAATACAAGTTTTACAAAGCAATTCCAACCAGTTTATGTAGATATTGCGCTTAATGTTAGATTTAAATGAGTACAAAGAAATTAACCATTATAAACCTTTATTTTGGTATGATCAAAATAAATCGTTAGTATACCTCTTCTTCCCTTGTTTTCTCAGTGCAGAGAATAGTCTATTTGTACGTACATTAACATAATTAAGTAATTTAATACTTGGTTTTATTCCGTGCCTATAATCGGTTGTTAAAATATCCGTTTGCTTCAATACAATGAGGAATATTCCTTAGGCCGACTGTCCTCCATTAAATACACTTTTTAAATTCATTCTGTTTGCCCAGATTAAGAGCATTCTATTTTTTGTTTTGTTCTCCCTGTAACAAAATTTTGTTATAAAAGCCACATTTCAGCGCAGCGTTCCGTTTTCTGTGTTTATAACTGGAGCAAACCGCCAGAAATGGGCTTTGTCATGTCAAAACACAGCGTGGACCGCAGGAAAACAAACAGTCCCATGAATGCGCGTCTTTATTTCATAATTTAATGCGTTTCAGAATGACTTTGTGTTGACGGTAATGGGAAGAGACCGTGGGAATCCGATTCCAGTGTGTCCCACTGTGTTCTATTAAGGGACATCATAGTACAACATCTAGTTTTCCCCCTAAAAAGGCGCGCAATTTACGATATTATCGATGCATAGGTTTAAAATTAAACAAAAATCAGACTGAACATGCTTCCTTTGTTATTTAAAGGGAATATGTGCTCGATAAATCCGCATTCATTCATTCTTGCATATGTTGAAGCTTATTTCAGTGCACATGACTTATGTCATTGTTTAATCGACCATGATGGATAAATTAAGTATATAATGAATGTCAATAAGTCGTTAAAAGTTACACAGCTATCGCATCTGTGTATGTTGTTTTTCATAACTAGTGTTTATTAATTAGTATATGGGGAATTGCTCCATGTGTACCATGTGTTCAGTGAACGTAACTGGGTTTTCGCACCAAAACCCTCCTCCTTTCGACCGTACGTCCCTGTTCGCTGTTGAGTATGTCTAATTTGGTTAACGATTGGTCAGTTTGTCTTATCTTGCAGCTTATTGGATAAGAATTATGTCAGTCAGCAAGAAAAAACGCGTGCTTTGAGAGTTTGGAAATTGACGCTCCAAAAAGTGAGGATGATGAGCGCTGAAGCTGGAAAGGATGCTGTGCGTAAAGACGCAAAACATTTACACTCTTTCGGACGGGGAAGACTTTTATTACAGCAGCTTGTTTTACCTTTTTCCTTTCCTCGCTGCGTCCAAACGTTTGATAAGGTAAGGTTTTTTTCCAAAATGAAAAGTTTATTTAAAAAAAAATAATTTTTTTCCAAATGTCACCGCAGCATAGTTTGGTCGCAATACGCGCGTTACAGTAGTATTCACGTAAGATCTATAAAACGCACAATCAATGTATAAAATGATGTCAAAAAAAATGTCAATGTTCCAAGTAGCTTTTTCACGCCAGCGATCCCATGTATTAATAGATCATCCAAATTGGCGTTTCACGACAGGCAGACCGTCACGCGGGGGGTCTTCTGGAAGAGTGACGATGCACGCGGGCAGATCCGAGGTCCATATGCAGAAGTCCTCCTCCGTCTTCGGACTGGTCGGTCAGCATCAGGCTCCCTTCGCCGGCTTCACCTTCTCCGTGTCCGCGCATCACTGCGCGAGGACAGCCGAGCCAACCGCGAGCCCCAATGACCACGCGGGCGACCCGCACGCCCCGAGCACGAGGAGACCCCCAGTTCCGTCGCAGAGCCAGCGGGCGAGGAGAACCCCGCAGGAGCGCGTCAGCCAGGAAACTCCGCCAGGTGAGTGTCGGGTCCGGACAATTCATAAAAACTCCAACTGTGTTTTTTTTAATTCAATTCGACCGAACACCTTGTGGCGGTGATACACGCGTGTGGAAGAGCGGGAGGTGTCCACAGCTGTACTGTTCGCCTCCCTCTGTCGTGCCCTCGGTCAAAGTGAGCACCCTGCATTGCTACTGTCACAATACCCTGCTGGAAAAATGTCTAAATGTCAATGTAAAGTTGGTTATGTAGTGCAGCTAGTCAACTTGGACAAAGGGGAGAGGTACATAAAGCTGTATAAAAGTAATAACGGAGGTTTACGATGAGGAAAGCTATGCTACCCCGGGTCCAAAAAGCTCGCGCACCTGATTTCGTCGCGCGCTTCACCTGTGCACGTTACAGACACGCGCCGATCTGCTTTCCTCATACAGTACCATAGTAAGCAATCATACTACTGCTATGGAAGATTAAATAGGGTGTTCTGTGTAAGTAATTGGTTATATCAGGAATGCGGGGCACAGTTTCTGTTAATTTCTATAATATTTTTACATTGTTTTTTTCCTTGTACTTACGATCCGATCTTAAAGTGTAGATGTAGATAGAATACATGGTTTCAAGTATTAAACAAATAACCTTTATTTGGATCGTTGTAAAATATAATACGGTTCTCAATGCATGTCTATAATTGTAGGATTAGAGTCTAGGGAAAAAAACGCATGAAGGATTAAATTAATATTCCATAAAAAGGTTTTGCTCACCTTTGCTTCATTTTTGTGTATTTAGAAAATCATTTGTGTAATTATTAAAAATATGCTTTTTTCCCTGGGAATGACAATTTATTATAAGAAAGTAATTCTGTAATAATTTAGCCTATGTTCTCATGAAATTTATGAAAAAAAAACAGATTTTCTGCAGTGGAATTGTTGGAGTATTTGAGTCGCTGAAACTGTTATTTCTTGTATTTATTTTTCCTCCCATTTATTTTAATTTTTTTAAACTTTTATTTCATAGACATAATTTGTACTCCTTTTATACCTTATTCTTGATACATAACTCAGCACACCTGTTCATAACTGCATTTGGTATGATTTCCTTTTGTCTTTATCAATGTAAAACTTCAAAATTTAAATCAACTTAAAATTAGTTGAAGGTAATAGCCACAAGCGTGTTCACGGTTGCCTTTTTTTAGCATTTATTCTAACAACTCTTATAACCCTCTCAAGCATCTGAGCTGAAAAATACATAGATGTCTACAAAGTAAAAGTTACTAGTATCTAGATACTAGTACTTCTTGATGTATATTAAAACATAAGACTCACACTGTAAAATTATCAGTGTATAACAGCTAAATAATCTGTTCGCAGTGTTAAGTTTAACTGTACAAGAAAGATATAAACACTCTCAGAGATGATTTAACACTGATGTTCTTGTGAATCTTTTATCAATAACTGTCATATATATGTAATGGCATATTATATATTAATATATATATACATATATGTGTGTGTGTGTATATATATATATATCTGTAAGTGAATGGAATAAGCTTCCATCATTTGAATTCTTTATGTCTGATAAAAGTTATATATGTTGACATGTAAATTGTGGATATTATACCATAAACATTAGTGTTTATGACATGTTGAATGTGTTAAAATTTGGAAATTGTGTTTTGTTGGGCAGGTTAGTGTAGTTTACCTTCTGTTGTTAAGCATGTGGAGGATTTTCAGTGACGTGTGTATTCTGGCCTCACAGTAATGCACTCTGAGTGGAAGTAGTTACGGCTGATGGTTTGTGTTTCGTCTCTTGACTAAACGTATGCATTGATTTCTGAGCCAGACCTGGGTGGGAAGGAGGGGTATGGTGGGAGTCAAACAAAGTAAAATTGTTTGCTGAGACGAAAAACCTTGTTTCCAATGGCCAGCGGTGATGTCGCTGGATCACAGAGGTGGTAGTTACTCCTCCGTCCTAAATGGTAATTACACAAAGCATATTAGTAATTACATGTGCCTTTTGTGAGAGGCAGCTCGATGGATTTGATTATTATTTTTTTCCAGCTGAAATGCGAGCCACATGTGTCTGTGTGTGTATGGGAATACCACATTTATAAGCTTCTGCATAGTAATTGGACCTACAACATTCCTGGGCTTCCAACTAAAATATATAATTTGAACATCTATGTATTTTTCAGCTCAGATGCTTGAGAGGGTTATAATTTTGTTAATGTTACTTTTGTAATTATTATTACTACTTTCTTTTAAAGAAAAATGCTTTTTTGAGGTCAAGGCTGTTGCAGATGTTAATCTTAGGTAATTTAGCCTATTTATATTTACCTTTTGTGCGGAAGAAGCATAGAGGCACATTTTAGCACATAGTAATTTTTAAGTTCTCTCAAGTAATAAGTTGTAACTGACAGCAGGTCTTCTAACTTAATGGGAGCATGAGTGTAAACACTGCAATATTGATAATAATTTTCTATCTTAACAGCTTGATGTCTTGCAGTGCAAAGAATAATAACCGAGGGGTCAAATTCATGTTTTATGACAGAACATGAGAAGCAATATAATAAAAGCAGAACGTTAGCTGGGCTTCAGTGTTCAGTGTTGTGACCCAACATTCCCAGTGTGCACTCTGCTAGGTTTCTTCACCTAGACTGCAGTGCAGGGAGCCTGTGGAATGTTCTGTAATGCCTCTTTACCACTTTGTACTGGAGCTGCAGTACCCAAGACCCTCTTCACTGGCACACATCTGCCATTCTCTGTATGGCCAGACCTTCAAACAGCTCAGGTTGGGTGGCTGTGGGTTTATCAAAGATAGCCCTGGCACCCCTGGAAAGACCGTGCAACAATGCTGGGGCTGTTTTCACAGCTCACAACTGAACATTGCAGCTTCCAGATGTCCTCCTTGTACCTGGCTGGGTCCCTCACTACTATGCCAAAGAGATTAATTTAAAAAGCCTTGCAAAAGTAGGAACAGAGTAGTAAGGAGTCTTGTCTCCATGCTCTGTACATCACAGCCAAAATCATGGCTGACATAACTATTGTTAAACCTACATGTTCAGTGTAATTAGACAAAAAGCAAGCAAGTCATAAAATCATGTTTTCATATGTGTAATTTGTGTCAGCTAGTTCTTCTTGGTACTATAATATTTGACTTATGGTCTAAGGGTTGCATGTATATTTTGAATATGCAGCAGCAGCTGCTGTTCATTTTCACCTACAATGCGATCCTTAACTGTGGTGAGGAAAATACATTAAATTTTTCCAGAAACGATGTATAATACTATAAAATTGGCAGGAAATAATATGTGTAGGATTGAAATTAATTGCTCGTATGAACAATTTAATAGAATAACTGGTGATGAAATAATTCAGAAATAAAATTAAAAAAATTGTTAAAGGTGAAACTGAATTATTATGCAATTACATTTGGTATCTAACATTAAGACTATATAGTTTATATGCAGTATTATTATTATTTACACATTTTAGCCGAAGGCTTTGTACAGGCCAACTTGCATTGCTATAGATGTATACTGAGCTGCTTAAATATAGTTACTCATTTATACAACAGGGCAAATTTTCCTTGACCAATTAGGGTAAGTGCCTTGATTAAGGGCACTACTGTGGGAGGGAGCGTTTGAACGTTTGAACGTATAGGTCCTTTAAATGGTTAGTGACTGCTGTGATCACTACACTACCTGCTGCAGCAGTTAAATTTATTAAATATTACAGCACACACATTGCACAACTAAAATACATATATTATAGTTTAATATAGTTTTCTAATGATAGTAATATATGTTAAATTTTGTGTTTTAAAAAGATAGTAAAACACAAGTTTGTGGAGTTTAACAGCTTATTTAAAGGTAAGATAAGTAGGAATGATGGATGATTAAAAGTCCAGTTAAAAATTTGAAAACAATTTTTCTTAAAGACACAAATTACTTTGAAAAAATTGCTTGAACAAATAAACACTCTGTGAATCTATCTAAGGATTTAAAAATAATTTTCAAGGTTAATACTTGCAAAATACAACATTTTATTTTTTTTTTTTTGCCTGTCTTACATGATTGAACCACTTGTTCAGCGATAGTGAGATACATCATTTGTGTGTGTGTGTGTGTGTGTGTGTGTGTGTGTGTGTGTGTGTGTGTGTGGGCTCTTCAAAAATATGAATGCTCTGCTGTTTCTTCCACGTTTGTCTGGACTGGCAGACAGAGTGGGTTGTCAGTTTGGGCTCAGGTTTGCTCACTGTTTGATTCGGACACTCTGCAGGTGAAAAGGTGGGTTTTTGCCAATCACAAAACTGTCCCTAGCTGTAGTCATGTGTTTAAGGACAGATCCAACCATGGTCCAGGTCACTTAATTTTTCCTTGTTTGTTATTGAATTGGAATTCTCCTCTTGATGTGAATATCTGTGAAAAACATGCACAGATATATAAACACATATAAACACATTAATGCAGTAAATAATGTCAAACCTTGCACAACACAAAAGACTGATGTTATTAATATAATATTTGTCTTTGGAAAGTCAGGACACATTTTATATAACCATGCTTCTTGTTCTTAAGTAAAAGGCACTGGTTTTCTTCAGCAAATAATAGTGAAAGTATTCCTTTGAGAAATCCATGAAACTGAATGATAATGTCCTTTTAATACCCCAACTTTTGACAACCCACACAAGTATTTATATATAGGCGTGTGTGTGTGTGTGTGTGTGTGTGTGTGTGTGTGTGTGTACACACACACACACACACACACACTCACACACTCTGTAAACATTTGATTCAGTGTGCTGAAGATAAAAATTGGCTTTTTCTTAAAGATTAACTCATAGCAGAGATCATTTTTAAACAAGTAAAATGTAAAAAAAGGATGCATGTTATGACTTATGCTGAAAAGTGAAATGTTACCTTGTTGTTTGATGGTGTCAATGTGCTTTGCTCATTATACTGTAGAGTGGGCAGGCCTACTTGATTCATGTGTCCTCAGGGGTCAACATGAGCGCAATGGGAAGACTGTGTTGTGGGGCTTGTTATAGCAGAACCAGAGCTCAGTCCCGTTTGTCTGGGTCATAACCACTTAAGGTCACTTGGATAAACTTGCACCAACTTGATAACGACCCTCCATTGCTGAGTGCGACACCCCCCAACCTTGCACTGATTCCTGGTGCAAACTGTGCCTCTTTGTTGGAAACAGACACACACACGTGGCTTTTTCCACCCTTGACAGAAGTGTCATGTAGTGATCCTGAAGATGAGCTGTGCAGTTGAAGTGTGTCCTTAATGACAGCTAACATTCCCAGGGTTTGGGATGTTTGACTGTGTTTGGTAGGTGGTTTAGTCTGAGAGCTCTCGTCCCTAATAGAAATCCCAGTTGTTGCCTCGTCCACTTACAGGTCAGATGGACGATTTACTTTGGATCTTGTGAAACTTTGGAAATGTTTGAGCGTGCGTAATGGTAGACGATATATTTTTGCAGGGGGGGGGGGTGTAGTAGGGGAGGGCTCTTCACCCCAATAAATGCATGTGCCCACCAGCAAGGAAAATATTGAATGCCGAAAGAAAAACACATCTCCTCACTGAGGAAAAATATCCAGTTTGAAAGGACATTTCTTCACCGTCTCCCTTTGCTCACCTGCTTCAAAGGTGCCTCAACAGGGAGGCCAGACAGAGGAGCCCACTTCCCATAAATTTGCTGACAAACCATATCGAAATCCTGAATCACTTTGGCCCTTGCAATTCATTTCCGGCCAAAGCTCTTTGAGGGAGTCAGCATGAAGACATGTTCCATAAATTGCCCTCCCACACCCTTTGAGATAAAATGTACAAATTTGGCAGCACAGTCACCTCTTGAAAGGATGAGTAATGGACTCTAAAACATGGGGTGAGGCTAAATGAGAGAACTGCTATGGCAACCCTCCACTCCACATGCATACACACAAAGAAATTCAAAACAACTTGGTTTGGTCATTTGCCATAAAGAGGCACTAGCATCATGGATGAATTCCCCTCAGCTGCCTCAGTTTCCTTTGTTTTACGCCGGCCGACGTGTGTTCTAGGTGCTTCCCTAAGAAAGTGGGATAAAACTGAGCAAACTGTGGGACTGGTGGACAACTGAGGCAGTTTCATGAAGTCAAAAGATGTTAGGACACCCAGAGGACCAGGTTAATGAGCTCAGGTAATGAGCTCCAAAAGTGGGTTATAGTTCCCAAAAGTTTGTTACTGCCCCCTTATTGCTCCACCTTATACCTTAGCCCAGCTGACCTCATCCAGCTTCCAACCAAATCTTCAGTTTCTTTAACAGAGTGTTTTATCTTTATTGTTTATTTTTTTATCTTTAGCTTTCAATATCGTTTCTTAACTTTAGCTGCAAAGTAATTATAATATGTTACTTACAAATTAAATTTTACACTGGTTATGAGGGCAGCAGGTTGCACATGTGGTTAAGCTTGTAGACTTCTAACCTCAAAGTTGCTGGTTCAGATTGCACTTCCAATGCTGCTTCAGTGGCCTTGACAAAGGTACAATACCATTTAAAAGGTAAACATTGTTGGAAAGTGGTTTTTGTCACAAGGCATTCAGTTAACAAGTTTGATGAGGAAATGAGGCCCCATGTCTTTCCAGTTCTTCTTCAAAAGTTCCCAGTAATACAGGACACTTGTGGGTTGCTTTTCTTTCACTCTTCTGTCCAGTTTGTCCCATACAGGTATTGCTCAGGTTGCTTGGCTCTACTTAAGTTTTACTTGGTAGTGTTTGCTCTGAGTTGCTCCAATAAATTACTATACTGTATAAGTGGGTAAAAATCAGTAAGTAACCCTATGGTGGTGTAATAACTGTAAGATAGTAGGTAGAGAAAAAAATATTATACACCTCTGTCACATAAATAATTGACTCAAGGTCACATATCACTTTGCTGTAGCTATGCTACCTGAGAACAAAGAAACAACACACAACTTTGTACGACTGGCTAGTTGATTTCTGCCTGGGTATTTGCACGTGGAGCCCTGATCCAACAGGCCAGCATTGTGGGTTGCTTCATTGCGGCTGCGCAGCTGCTTCCCTGATGTGCATGACTTCAGGAATGAGGCATGGATAATTCGATCGCGCCTGCACACTCTGACGTTTCCCTGATTCATAACTTGGGGAGACCATTTTGTTGTGGTGTGGTAACCCGCCCCCGCTTTTAAAAAGCATATTCGCTAAGCAGGAAAGTATTTGGGACGGAGAATGTCTGTTTTCTAATAAATGCACTCCCTTCAGCCACGGAATGCACCCTGAGTTTGGCAACGGTCTGCAGATGCGTGGTTTTTGTGAAAGCATAAAATTGATGTGCGTTATGTTGAGAACTGTTGCTGTTATTTTTACTTCAAACCCCTGACAAGAATTTAAGAAGCAAATTGCTGAAAGCTATGAAACCAAGCAATAGAAGAAAATGATTAACTTGTTGTCTCACTTTATTTTATTATTTGAGTTTTGGAGCTACATTTGTAGGCAGCAGAGCTGCAGCAGCACCTAACTGCAGAAAGCTGCAGATTAAAATACTCAGTGGGCTACTTTTGCTGTACTACTGACCATGCTGACTCTCAAGTGCCTCAGTTAATTCCAGATGCATAAATGGAAAAGGACATTTTGACTCAGCATTCATCGGTGCACTTTTATTATTGCATTGCCTGGTATTAATAAACTGCATCTGGAGAGGGATGCCTATTGAACTCAGCAGTGTTGAAAGTAACTGCTTTCAAAATAAATAAACAATTATTTTCAAAGAACACGAGGTATACATTAGATGTTTGAAAGTTTTAAATATTATTTATAATGTTGTTACAGCCCAAAAGTAATGATGATACATTGAAAGTTGAGCCATTGTCATTGAAACTAGTACAGCTAATTGCCACATTGCAGCCATGAACATGACAGCAAAGAATACCACAGAAAATACAGCTTGCGTTTCTGAATTTCATCATGAAATATATTTTTAGATTAAAAATTGGCATGCAAGTTACATGCAACTTTTCACCTGCATTTGATTTGAGAGTGAAATTTCTCCTCACTGGAAGAAAAACGTCTCTTTCTACATTGCCTCAGTGTGTTAACTCTTTGCTCACTGCTGTTGGAAATGCAGTGTAGTGGGAGTTGATCCTTTTCTTCTGTGGGAGATGAGAGGGAGGCAAGTGGGGAACAATGCACAGGCCCAATCGACAATCTTACATTCACTAAAACTTATCAATGCTCTACATTTTTCTACTACATTTACTATCTACTCTGCATTTTTTGGGTGCTCCTGGTGTTCAGCAGGGGTACAGAGCCTGTTGGTGCTACAGTGCTAGTAACGTGTAGGGGTTGTTTTTGATTTAACCTTCGTCTGTGGTACTTGCTGTTTTTGGCCCCAGTACCAGCTTGTATCATTAAAGAAAAATCTGCAGTGTTGTAGTGAAATGCAAACCCCACTGCCATATCCCTCCCGTAAGGATCACTGATCTTTGGGGCTGACACCTCTTGAGCCAGGGTCTCTGGGGTGCCTTGTTTTAGCCTGTAGTTGGAGTTCGCCCCAGTCTGGCCAGTGTGGGATTTATGCTCTCATCCCTGAAGACTAGGTATGTACCCGACCAGATTGAATGGTTTGGCTCTCCTGATTTTCCCTGCTGGGGTTGTATTCTGCCAAAAGCTTTTCAGTAAAAGGCTACCAGGGCAGCTTTGGTATGGTAGCAGTGTGGTGGACAGTGACGGGTCACTGTGTCAAAATATGCTATGACCCCTGGATCAGTGGATGCAGCCGTACTGTGTAAGCCCTCCCTCCATCAGCAGCCAGGATTCAGGATCATTTTATTTATGAATTCAAAATCTCCCCATCAACAGGCACCTAATACACTTTCTGGAACCCCTCCTCTGACCCATTTTAACCATTCAGAATAATTTGAAATTACTTACCATCATGTGATATTCATACAAAGTCTTCAAAAATTGTTATGCTTGGCAGAATTAGGGCAAGTTTTCCTTTTTTATTGCATCAACAGCAACATTGGATCACTGAAATTTTGACACAAGAGCAGTAATGTACAGAAATAATGGTTACAGAAACTGCAATACATCCAAGTGATGAAGTACAACTGTTTTAAAGAAGTTTGCATAGTTCTTATGGGTTATACAGATTAAAATTTATTTTTATCAAGCAAAAGATAGTTGCTTGTTTTGGTCTTCCTTATGGAGAGGACATTTTGAATAAAAGCCACCACAGTAGAATGCCCCCGAATTAAAAAAACAATAAAATAAGACTGTTAAAATTTCCAATTAGTATAACATTAAAAGAAACTTGTCTTACTACATATATAGTGGAATTATGAAAAATACATTTAACCAAAAGCTCAGTACAGTAATACCATAAAATTTCAATCCAGTCACAATAACTCCAATCACACAGTCAGCTTTATTGTCAGAAACAAATGGAACAACTGGAACTAAAACACGTGACCCAGTGCAGTAGAAGACAGGAAAACAATGAGAGAGAAACAGAGAGAGGAAGAACACATGCGACACCAGAATCTACCTGAGACCGACACTAACCCACCTCTCCCCCAAAGAACCAGAAATTCACTAACTATATTTACGGGAGAAAAGCAGGGTTAACATCTCCTTTCTGACTTCTAAGTAGACATCCCTGGCGACACTTCTCCCCACAAGACCCACTGCAGGTGAAACAGAAAGAATAAAACCCTAAATAATAGTTAAGATCTGCAACAGAATTCAGAGAGGAATGGTACGAGACCATATATAAAGTGACCATTAAGAACCTTTAAAGAACCAAAGCAAAAGTGAGTTTAGCTCTTATAATAGATTTATGCTTGCAGTACCAGTCTTTTTGATCAGCCAGGAAAATGGTGGTTGACACTGTGCTGTCAAACCTGTGAATCCTCCCTTCATGCAGACTTCTTAGTTTGGCTGGAAAGGTAAAACCACAGTACATGTTTTGGTGTGTAAACGTTCTGACAACCTCCTCGAACTTGCGTGTCATGTACATGATTTCAGATGGAAGATAGTGGTAGAGTTGCAGGCAGGAGTCTTTAATGCTGATGTCATGTTTATTCACAGCAGCTTTATGGATGTTTTCTTTGTTAGAAAAGCACAAAAATTGGACTAGGACAATCCTCAGAATGGAAGAAGTGCAGCAAGGGAGTTAGTAAGCGAGATCAGTTTCAATAGGAGCGAAATCAGGCGACAAACCAACCCAGTAGTGTAGTTCATCTTGTACGGATTGTTTCAGGAAAAAATTATCTTTGGTGTTCTCAGGCAGACTCACAATTTTCAGATTATTGTGATTTTCAAATTCCATTTCATCCAGTTTTGCTTGTTACAACTCGCCCTCAGCCAGAGAGCAGCTATTAAATTAGTTCTTGATTCCAACAAATCTTCCAGTTTAGAGATCCTGTACTCAGCCCTGTAGGTGCACCTAGTTTACCTAGGTGTTCAGTTAGATTGGATAATTTTAATTTCATAGCCACAACAGAAGAGCAAATTTTCTTTAGTTTAGTTTTCACATCATCCTGCTGAGTTTCTAAGGTCTTGCTTAGCTTAGCTTCTACAAGGTCCCTTTGAAAACTGATGTGATAAATCTCTTAAATGCACTACTACATCTACCTCTGGGATGAGGTGGTGCAGCAAGTGGCAGAACCGGTGGCTGGGGTTCCAATTTTTTCTTTTGCATTGTCAAAAATATTCATTACAACCATGGCAATTTTCTTTTGCCATGTAGATTAGGTCAGACCTTCTTTTGTAAACTCCACTTTTGAGCTTTTTTCCTTTCTGATAGTACGTTGATACAGAAATTGGATAATCCTTGTTGTCCTTAAAGGAAGACATTTCAGAAGCTATCAATTGTGGCAACACCTGCTTATATAAAAAGAGAAAAAATATTAAAGTTGTAAGTCTCTGAAGAGGAGACAAATTTTTGGGGCTATTTTGGAAACCGGCTACATGACGGTTCAGGGAAAATTTTCCAGTTCTGGGCAACTATCCCCATAATTGCAATGTATAATGTTAATTAATAAAGTAAGTAATGGGACTACAGTGTAAGTGTGTTGAGCACATCAGAATGTCCAGTAAATTCCCGAGGACTGGGCATGTACCTGACCAGCACCAAGAGTTACATTTTTGCATTTTTTTACTTCTTTTGTCTGAGTGGTGAGGACAAACTGGTGAAAAACAGTTTCATATGTTCATTAGCAGACAGCAGAAAAGCGGCCAGAAGTCCCTGTTTTACCTCTTTTGCTGCATTGCAGTGATTGTTTTGCTCGGCAGACCGGCTTATTGGCTGGCACCAATCCCAATGACTATGAAAGACACTATAAAGTGTAATAGCATGGTTTATAAAGTTTATTACTGGTCATTAATTTTTTTAAAAAATTGCAGTTTTGGATATATTAGTTGTTCAGTGTTCTTTAGAAATGAAATCCAGCCACCATACAATGCTATTTTCATGTTGGATCATACTGTAATAGCTTCATATGAGGAAATGCAGATTTAAGCTTGTTAAAAAAACAATGAGTATACTTTTCTGTAGAACAGAGGAATAGTTTGTGCAGGGTTCTTGAATGGTCTGATTGAGCGATTGTCCCCTGTAAACAAAGGGAAAACTAATATTGAATTTCTGTTTTGAATTCCAAAAAAATGAAAAGGAGAACATGGGGAAAAGTACACTGACGGCGAATTGTCTTTGCTTTGTGCAACAATCTGCCAACTAAATTTCCTCTCATAAAATTAAGGGGAATATTGTTTAGCTTTTCCTTTATAAGTGTTTCAGGCTTCAAAGTGGGGTGTTCATGTAATGGGAGTAGTTTTGGCTGATCTTCAAAATGTGGACCAAATTAAATTGAGTCTTTGGTCCATTTTGGTTTTTCTGTTACATACACCAGTTTAAAGTTGTGGTCCCACTCTTAAGTATACAACACTTATTTTATTGATTAGATTGGACTAAATACATAAATTCCACATAAGGACTTATCAGAAAACCTCATCAGATTCATTGTTTTAATTCTGGGTGGAGTTTTAGTCCCAGATGTTACTCAGTCACTGTAAATAATGACTAAGGATTTTTGAGAGGATTATTTTTTATGGGAAGTGAATGAGTCTCATAGTTATATCCAGAATTTGGGCTAAACTTGAACTATTTGTGTTGTCATTATTATAGCTGTAAATTTTCATTTTGTTATAACTAAGGTGACATCCCTGCGCAGCCACTTTTCATACTCGGTGATCTGGGTTTAATGCATAGTAGAGAAGATGCTAGATGTTAGAAACCCTTCAACTCATCTTTACTGCAGGATTAAGCCAGTTCAGTATGAAATTCTACAGGCTTTTCAGTAGCCCTATGAGACATTTTTGTATGAGCGAGGACATGCCAGAGAAATGTTAGCTGCTAATAAAATGTAGGAGCTAACTGTATGAGCTGTAATCTCCCAGGCCCATTTTGCTCCAGGCTATTTTTACGGACTTATATTTCATTTGAGATGAGAGCCCTCGTGGAGAGGGTTCTGATCCAGTTAGGGGGGATCTGCGATGGTGATAAGGGATTCAAAGCTTTCCCACGGTCCAGGTCTCTATCCTTACCCCATCTGATCGTAACCACAAGCATTGCAATACCATTTTGTGGGTCCCAAACATTCATGTGAGCTCCATTAGAGAAAGGAGGCTTTTAAGCACCTGCTACAGAAGACTAATTCCAAATTATCTGCTTCAAATCGAACTCAGATTAGAACAGTGTCACTCATAAGAAGTGCTCTAATAGAGTTCCTAAGAAATTAAATAATCTGCTTCAGGGTGAAACTTTGCCTCATAAGTGGAAATGGGAAATGAAAGGTTAACACTAATCCTATCCCATCTAATGATGAGGTCATATTCTAGGATGTGTCACCATTTTTTCACCCTATACAACATACAAAGATTTATTGTGATTTTGGAATTCAGACAACTCTGCAAGGATCAGTTTGTTTCTCTAAAATTGCTTCATTGTGTCCCCTGGTTACCATTTGTGGATACAGGTAGCATTGAACTTATACTTTGGTCGGACGGTGACAGGTATGTGGCTTGTCTCCCTATAGGTGAATATGTGAACTATGGCCACTGTTGTAGTTGGAGAGAAAAAGCAGGCATAACAAATAATTCCTCTTGACTCAAATTTACTGTGGTGGAGGCTTACAACAGCAGATGTAAGACTGATCTTCTGCTCATTTCATTTCTTTTTATTTTTTAAGAGAAGGTATGGAACTAGAGTACATTTCAACCTAACTTCTGGTTTAGATCAGCAAGGATTATTGATATCTTGTGCTTGTACATGATTCAGAAATAAGCTTTGTTTTTTTATTCCCAGGATCTGTTTTTTCCCTACATTTTTAGATTAGCTCTTTGTCTACAGTCCAAGGGTCAGGCTGCCCCTGCTGAGTTAATTGAATGTCATGGGTTGTCATAGGATTATGACATCATTCTAATTGGGTTTTTTCTGTTCAAACTTATCTCTGGCAGTCAAACAGAAGAATGCCATGAGACTTGCACATAAACATCAGACATAGCAGTGGAGGCTACAGAGGTGTGTGCATTAGCTCAGGCAGTTTGGATGCAGTGAGTCATAATGAAATGACACTGTCAGCATATCCTTCAGCTGACTTTATTCTTGCCCCCAGCACTGTGTTACCCCACTCAGCATTGCACTGGCTCCAGCATGGGATTTGAAGAGGAGGTGATTACTAGAATTGGAACAAATCAGGTGGCAGATAATGGAAGCAAACTGCACTCTGTACGGGGAAATCAGAGAAGCTTGCCATTGCCTATTCTCTCTTTGTTGCTTAGTCAACATACATGCATAGTGACTCATGGTTTTACCCATTTATACAGTTGGGCATTTTACCGGAGTTATAGTGAAGATTCTTAACTGACAGGATTTCTGTAAGGCCCTCTTCAAATTACAAATGTATGTTCTTGACCACTATGCTACCTGCTGTGTGAGTCTGAAATCTATTATTATTAGCACTGTGTTTACAAAATTTACAAAGAATTTAAAGACTGAAGTAATTGAGAGCAAGGTTAATTCTGCATCGGTGCTATTAATTGTGGCATAGATTTATATGTGTGCAAGTTCAGACTAAACAGAAGGCTCTTTGTAAAAAAAAAAACAAGCAAGAGGTCCCAAAAATACAATTTTCAATATGCTTTTTGTACATGCACTTTTTATATTTCTAAGTGGAAATTTAGCAGGCAATCCAATACTAAACATCCCTCTCACTGATGACCCCAACATTTGCCCTGTATTGAAAAACATGCAGGAAAGTTAATATAACATGTGTATCATTAGTGTGCATAATGAAAATGTTTGTTTAGCGATCAAATTCTACTCATTTATCAAAATAAATGGAAGAACCGTTTCTGATGACCAGGTGGTAAGAAATTGGTTCTGTGTTACACACTTGGAGCCAGTTGGTAAATCTTTTAGCTGCATCTTTTTCACAAGACAAATTATTTTATTGTTCTTGCACGGTTGGCTTTCATTTAGTTGTTTGACTAATGATGGATTAAACTCATTGTGCAAAGTTATTCTGTGTTATGATTCACCCATACCCTAAAATTTGACTGGTACAAAATGACAGTGCTGCTTTAGTTTTACAAAAAATATACAACTACAAATTTATGATACCTCAGATCAAGTAAGGCAGTCAGACTCAAGAAAGAATAATATTCAATAATTTTCAAAAACATGGCAGTGCATCAGGACATTTTCAATCCAAGTGGATTGCCCTTTTCTCAGACTCCTTGAAACAAATCCTCCAAAACAAAACACTCCCCAGAGTGTGATAACTGAAAATGATCCAATAAATGTAGAATCCACTGAGGTTCCATCTCAAAGTGAATTTGTGAAGTGCTTGACTCACACTCAAGGCAAAGTAAGCCATGTGTGGAGCTAACATAAGTTGCTTCTGTGCATGAAATACTTGTTTCAGTTTAGCTTCCCATTACTGAATTTTGTGTTACAAGCCTCACTTGCATACATGGAAGTCAGTCTTCCTTTGACTCCAACAGATTGGAAGATAAGCCTGAATATAGGGCTTTCGTCTGGCCTGCAGGATGCACTCTCTCTGACCCAAGCATTAGAGACCGGGGTCAGGGTCTCTTAATCTTTAGCAAATGCTGGGAGTCTCCATGCTTAGCCCCCTTTCGAGGACAGCTTAGTCAAAACAGCCTCCTATGTTCAAATGCATCTTGAATAGAGGGAATGACTGGACCAGATGGGGGCCATAATGGGATGCTGCTGCTGCTGCCAAGGCAGGATCCCTTTTCCCCCCGAGTCCCTCAAAACCACCCCACCTTCCAACCCCCAATAGTGTGGCCCTCAATTTGAGAGAAGCTCCGTAATTTGAGGCCTAAACTGCCTCTGTCTGCAGCAAGGCAGATTCTAACAGTTTGGCCTGAAAAAGCCTACTGACTTGGACATATGTCAGGGACACAAAGGGGTGTAGCTAGGAATTTTGGGCCCTCTGAAAGAATATTGTACTGCTCCTCCCTTTTAAATAAAGTCATACAGAATTTTTGTGAGGACTGTCCAGTTATGGGTTTCTAAAATTGTCACAATTCACCCCACTACTGACGGCCCTAGGGACATAGGTAGTTCACTGCCCCATCTTCTTCATGCCAGCTAAAGCACACCTTGTGCTATTACACATTACTTTGACCAACCTGAAAATAATCCCTGGGACAAGATGAGGTTTTACCCATTAATCTTTGTTAGTGGTCACTAAAGAAGTGGCAGTTTTAATCTGCTTGCTAAGAAGTCGATTTATTCTTTTAATTCAACCTTTCATCTTCCAACAAAAACAAACTGTGCAAAAGTGAAGAGCTAGCTGTGCTGAGGATGACCAGTGAGAGCTATCCCCCTGCAGATGCATTTGCTTACAAGTCTGCACCATCAGCAAAATGTAGCTATTTGATGCTAGATGTTTTCATCATGAAAAATACTCATTTGGTTATACCTTTTCCCTCTCAACGCTGCTTGGAAAAAACCAATCTGATTCCTGTGCTGTCTTAGGCATAGCTTTATCATGGCTGCCATTACTGTCAAACATAAGGTTAATAGATTAGGGGAGTTCCGCAAAGTTACAGTGAGTGTTTTTGAAAGACGAGGATAACTCAATTACATCACTGCTGCTTGCCTTGGGCTGTATTAATTATAATAAAGTAACATGAGAGGCAAAGGGTGAGGCACATGGCCCTTGGAAATATG
Source organism: Arapaima gigas (assembly GCA_900497675.1). Lineage (NCBI taxonomy): Eukaryota > Metazoa > Chordata > Actinopteri > Osteoglossiformes > Osteoglossidae > Arapaima > Arapaima gigas. The sequence continues at coordinate 290,363 of UFQX01000258.1, read as the reverse complement.
CACAGAGCAATTATAATGGCTTGGAAGATATTAAGTGCCCAAACGAAACACTTTTTTAATTGGGGTAGGTCTTCCTTACCCAGCAAGCCGTTCCTCTACGTGAGGAACGTTCTGCTCAAACCCACTCTGCCGTATTTTCCTTGTAAAAGGACCTTTTTTCTGTGATCCAATTATGTGCCTTTAAACCGCTTCTTGCTGGCATGTTTTCCACTGTGGGATACTGTTGATGTTGTAACCTGGGGGCTGGAATTACCGGTAAGAGTTCTGACCAGCAGGAACTGTTCAAGTGGTCCTGACAGCAAGTGATGCCAGGTTACAGAATGAGTCTGTAAGTGGCACCGGCAGTCGGAGCACTGTTTCCATCTCTCCCATCCAAATGGTATTAACTTTCTTTCTTTGGTTGCCAGACAACCAGTGAGCCACAGTGTGTGGAGTGTCATCTGGCCATTATGCCAGGCTTTCCTTAATCCCACAGCCTCTTCCACTGCTATTAACACCAAGCCTCTGCCACCCACCTCAGAAACTGTTCCTAATTAAAAGTGGTATTTAGTTTACAATAAACTTTACAAATGTCATATGAAATTTTTGTATTTCTTCAAACTTTTAAAATAAAACAACCCTAAATGCCTTTGATGCAAGGAACACAACACAGTATATATTTATGATGGCATGTTATAGTGTTCCTTGATATCACCCAATAGATGCACTTAGTACTCCTCCAGACGCCCTCTCATTTTGCTAAACACTTCAAATGTCAATGAAAGAGACCATTTGTCATCAAAAGTGATGGTCCTACTTGATGAAAGACAATTCTTTGATCAGTCTGAAAAAAACATTCTTGTGTCTCCTTCCCCCAAAGAAAATCCTTTATGGTTTCTTAGATCACCACAGTGCTATGGGATATGTTTTTCATTCCACACGAGAAGAATGTGCTGTAAACCACATCTTTAAGTATGTCTGTGAATTGGGCTTGTTTTTTGATATGGTCTTATGGTGTACATGGGGTTAGCCACATCTCTGAACTGCTTTGTACTGCAATTAAGTTGACCATATAGTTTAAGCTGAATTGCACTTTAAATGGTTGTGATTGACTTTGTGGATTGACTGAGGGCTAGAAAATTGGAATTGTAATAAAAGCAATAAGTGTGCACTTCGGAGCTGTCAATGGCTATGGATATCACTGTCACCTGACCCACTGACAGATTTTGCCAGTTCAGGTAAAGATACATGAAAAAAATCAAATAGTATTACTGGACATACTCAGTGCCTTTCTGTATTTCACAGCAGTGTGGTGAGTGGTGTGCTGGCTACAGCCTTGACCTTGTAATCAGATGCTCCCCAGGTTGAATCCCACTTGTGCTGTAGTGTTCTTGAACAAGGTTGTTATTATGAATTAACAGTGTAGAGTTGCTTTGGACTAGGCTCAAGGTTCACGGTTCACTCTATTATCATTCTGCAAATGTACAAGAGAGAATGAAATGTAGTTTCTTCTGGAGTATAGTGCACAAAAAACTAAACAGTCAGCAGAATAGCCCTGAAAAACATGCACAGGAGCAGAATCAAATACTAATGTAGTTAGTCAAGGAGAAGTGACTGGATGATTGTTTGACGCCATTTTGGAGAGTGTCACAGCAAAAGATACATAAGCAGTAATAATAGTAGCATATATTGATTGCACAAGGTTAGGTAAAGTCTCAGAATAAATTTTATTTATTATATCATAACTTTTTCATTTAAATAAAGGGGACAGTGGTGTTTGCTTCTGTCAGTATAAATCCATCGCTCTGCCCAAATTCATTTCTTTATGTAGTATGTTCAGAATGGTTTTTCAACACACTTACTAAATTTTCTCACCAAACATCCTAGGAGCGATTAGACCTCAGCATCAAATTTAAATTTTAGGTTATATAGTTAAAACTATTGCAGAATTTGGTGTATTTTTTCTAGAGGAACTTCCAACTCTCGGATATAGTTGTTTACAGCCCTAAAAGTATTCTGCCATCAGTCTGGAGTTTTTCAACATTGCACTTTTTAATAAAATGTTGTTGTTGGAAGAGAAACACAGGGCCCATGTGTAAGGACTCAGGGCTGAAGTTGTTCTGAACAAACTTTGAAATGCACACTGACTAAGCCTGAAATCATTGCGCATTCTTTCTTACCCAGGCCAGCTTGCTTGCTAATAAACGTTATAGAAATGCCATGTACTCCTTGTCAATGGACTCTTTGTAAATAGGAAAAGGGGTTTAATGGCGAGTGGTTTAGTATGTAGAGTTTCTTCTTGGTGACTAATACCATTTCACAGATGTTATGCACTGTTAGTCATGTTCGAAACATTTGAATCAGTGTTCTTAGAAGCTTTTGCTAATGCAATAAATTCCTTGTCACAGAAAGTTCAAAGAGAGTTGCAGAAAAAGTAGGGTAAACTGCACGTACGTTCAACCCTGGCTGAGTACTAGAGGCCAGCTTTTGTGGCTCTGGAACAAACTGTTGTTGAAACCTTTATCACTGAATGTGGGAAAACATGCGGCCTGCGTCACACGTACACTGCTGGACTGTTTGAACTGGACAACGAGGTCCTGTCTGATGGAGTGTAAGGTGTTGACTCAGCCGGAAAAATGTGTGAGTCAGTCTGTGCTGCATTTGATCCATCAAAAGCAATCCAAAGTAGAAATAATTAAAACTGATTAAAATTGTGCCTACTGTAATGGGAAAACAGACACGTCAGCAGTATGAGTTACTGTAAATCATTAATGTTTCTTTTTGAATTTTAGTAACATATATGCCATATGCAGATGGTCCTATAATTATGAGGTTTGTTGGAAGTTGCAAATCCATTTATACTGTATTATATAAATCACAAGGATAGACAGACAATAACATGCATAACAACATACTATGTTATATAAAAGAACTTTGTAGGACTCCTATACCCCAATATTTTAGCTCATGGTTTCTGAGTTCTCAATATGAGTGGTATGTATTAGTATCTGACTTGGCATCCAACCAAGAAGTCCTGGCTTAATGAGCTTTATTTCAACAAGGCAAAAGCACATTACTAAGTACAGGTGTGAAATTGCTTGGCAGCACTGCACCCAGCATCTGCATTTGAAGGGTTTAGCTGATGTGACCTGTGTTCTAACACAATTTGGACTTTCTTGATTTCATTCACCTCTGTTCAGCCAGAATACCCCAATAACAGTTAATTACAGAAGTAGCCCAATAGGAGTAGGTAAATCGTATTTTCTATTTTATATTGTTTTCATTTTTTTACATAAATTTGTTAAATGTTTCCTGCTATTACTAATAATTAGGAAAGAAATGTGAATTATGATACTAAATAAAAAGTAAATTCATATGTTCACAAATGTGTATTAATTACCTCAAAAACTGGTAATTAGGTAATTGGTGTTTTTCTTAAAAAAGTATTCTTTTGTACGCTCAAATAGGTATTTTAGAGTGTTAGAGATATTTTAAGGAAGTTAACTGGGGCTATTCGGACGAACCTGGAACAAATCATATTTTTTCTCTTAAGAAATAGTGGAACTTGCTTCCCAATATCCGAGTTTGAAGTAGTCAAATGATTTCTAGGAACCAATTACACTCAGATGTTGGGACATAGCTGTATATTTCACACATTATTTGTGTTATAATAATATACTAGTTTTTTTCTTGAAGTTAGGAAGTCAGACATTCATTTAAACCAAATATGATAATATATTGTTACAAATTTTTTAATTAACAGCAGACAGAACTGGGTCATAGCAGTACAAAGACAAGCAGCATACCTTGAAAATGCAAATAGATACAGATACAAGTAAAGCACCAGTGTAAAAGGTTACAATAGTTAGGTTTCTTAGTGCACTAAGATGTTACAAAAATGTGACCAGACCTATACGATTTATATGTTAACTTTTCTAGCAGAAGAAAGTTAGACACTTGAGTCATCAGTGTTTGTGGAGGGCGCTTCAGCTATCGGTCATAGTGATAAAACACATATTTTTGCCAAATATGTAAGAAAAATGAACATACATTCTCTGTCTGTATTGGTCTTGTTTAATATGGAAGGGTTTCTTTCTTTTCCTTTATAGTAACACAGCTGGAGTCTTCCAGGTTTATAATTTCATAAACTTTGCTCCAGGGCTCTATTATGACTGCTGGCTTGAAATCTTCATTAGGTTTGATTGAGTTGTTTGCTTAAATCTGGCCATGGTGTCTCATTTTCACATTTCCAGATTCTTTGTGACAGATATGTTGGAGGTGTGTACGTACTGTAGATACTGTAATGAAACGTTTTTTCTAAATCTATTTGTTCCTTCTTTACATTAGTAAAGTTTAGAGAACTTGTTTAGAGAACTTATACAATTAAACAATTAACCAGCAATTAAAGGATTTGCAAACGTGAACTGCGTTAAAAGAAAAAACAAGAAGAAATAAGTTTAACTCTTCCATACACGTTAAACTGTCGATGACTTTACACACCTGGGGTTAATTTGATCATTTTACAAAACACTACAAGAAATTGAGTGTTTGTTACTATCGAAAAGGTACTGAAGGCTTGAAATGCATATTAAAATTAGCAAGTAAGTAAGTGAATTTTGAAGGCTGCTAGGGGTCAATAATGATCCCAGGTGTGTATGGAAGGGTTAAAACGAACTCTTATTAAATGTTACCATTGAATATGATCAAGATCAAGTCAAGAGAATATTTTTGTTTTCTATAGCTAATATAATCTGGTAACCATATTGAATCTGTCACCTATATATGTTTTTTGTAGAAGTTGTTAAGATGAATTAATGAACAGTTTCACATAGGTGAAAATTCCTCAGATCCTGATACATGTGCTTGCTTCAGAGTTGTTGGACACATATTGAAGATTCAGACCTGCATCCTCCACCTGGCTCTGACTTCTGTGTACATGAAAGTCAGATGGGAATTTCATCTACAAGTGTGAAACAGAAACAGTAAATTGCATAACAGACATTAAAAGAAAGTGTTTAAGAAGTGTTTTAAAGTCTTGTTGACACCTTGCTTGGGAAGTGTGATGCCAAGCCTATCTGTAGGATGGTTTCCTACTATTGTGGATCAAACTAGCATCATGTTTTATTACATTTACATTTAGACTGAGTATCAGTCTGTGATCAGTTCTCCAAGGTGCCAATTTAAACCATCTCAGTTTTTTTATGGGTGGCTGACATTCCCCAACTATTGAGTTTCCAAAACAATATCATGATTTAGCAGTGAGTGTTTTGAAATGCCTGCTCCCCAGTCATTGATGTAGACTTTACATTTTCCACTGGAGATTATTATGTCCTGCTATATTCCCTGAAGTACAATCATACATATTGTCTGTCTTGCTGGTCCCACTCAGGTTACCAAAGGATGCTCTCATCAGGCAGGGCTCAGAGTGTGCCCCCCCCATGACAGCAGCAGTGACCATATGAATGACTTCCTTTTATGTACCATACGAATCCCTAAAACTAAAACACCGTGAGCCCCCACTTTCTATTTACACTCTGCTGTGCAGAACGTTTTCATTTTTCTAGTGGAAAAGGACTGTGTCAGCGAAGGTGCATGAGATATCTACCAACCAAGGTATAATATCCCAGCTCTTTGTCTTGGGATAGTTATGAGGAACAGTTGGTCTTAGATAATTTTCAGTTTCATGGGCCTAATCGTCTAACATGTCAACATTACCCAATCAGTTTTAATCTCCTTTTAGTTTAATTTAATGATTTTGGGGCATAATGCACACACAAATTAAGTCTCATCAACATTCTTATGTGCTTCTTGCAAATAAAATTTACCAAAGTTAGACAAAACTCCCATTACTGTATTAGTCAATATTCTGAAAATCTTAGTTATACGTCGTTTTAAGGGGTTGTGGAATTGTGAACATTATTTAAAGATCATTGTGTTGATTTTGATCGTTAAATGAAAGGGATTAGTGAAAACAATTTAACAAAACATGCTTATAGGTTTTTTATTATAATATTTATTTGAAAGGTAATCATTGCATAGATTCACTCAACTGAAAAATATATGTATGTGTATATTTGAATAATTCATACAATTATCAAGGTATAGTTAATGATAATTAATTATATTGTCTTTACAAATTAGGAATGCAAAATTCATTACATAGATTAATTTTTATTTTAACTGGAATATTTTGTTTCCAGTGAAACTCAAATTATCATGATAATGGGAAGTGAATTATCTATTTGTTAAACATGCAAACTGCTGTTCATATATTAGGAAGCATTTTGTCTGATAATAGCTGAAGGTATTAGAATTCACTGGCAGAAAAATAATCATTTTCAAATGTTGTTTCCATTTAATTGCATTGCAGTTACAAGCACTTAAATCCAGGCTTTCTGTGTTGGGTCATGCAGCAACAGGAAAATTCCCTTAACGACCAATGCTCTCAAGCATAATTTTTAATGAGCTGTCATTATGAATCTCCTAAATATATATTTGTTGCAAATTGATTACTTGTTTTACAGAAGTTCAATAAATCTGCCCCTTTATCAAAGCAATAATCAGTGGCAAACTCCCACATTGCATAAGGAAGGAATCCATAGGATCTGCCTGGTGTGTCTGGTACGCTGGGTTATTTTCATGTCTTGTGGTTTGAATTTGGCCACTGTCATTTCAGTGGAATTTCCTGCCATCTGTGTTCAATCGAATTTTCTCACAGATTTGCGCTTTCTTGTAAATATTGAGACCTGGCGAGGAGCGAGGTGGGGGTGCTCTTCTATGATAACTGGGTTTGTTGATCTGCTAACATGGTGCTGGCTGAGCTTACACTGGCCAGCTACAGTGCTACTTAGGGGATCAAAAACAAGAGCCGTGTGCACGCTGAACTGTTTACCTCTGCTGCTCTGCTGGCCTCGCAAAGCCAGGACGTGTTACTCCTGATAGCTTCCACCTTTCATCAGGGCACCACATCTCCATTGGAAACTCAAAGCAGAGATCTAAACTGGGCCAGTGATTATTGTTCCTGGCCACGGGATTGTAGGTCAGGTTTGCTTCCACACTAGGCTCCTCCTTCAGCCCCCCCATAGAACAGAATAATGGAAATGACAACCCGGCAGCTAAATGCAACTTGCTTTCTGTCGTTAATGTGAGATTCTCTGCTAAAAGATATTCACAAAGGTGGAGCAGATGCCCTCAATGGGGTCCTTTGAAAAGAAACTCATCTTCAGTGTCCAAAGCAGAATCAGTGAGTTCCAAGGAGGCAAGTGCTAGACAATTGCTCCAGTATACATATCATTATATAATTATTGTCATTACTACCTTTCTGACTAACAGAAAGAGATCTACAGTGTGATTATATTTGCCAAACTGCTCCAATTTCTAATCAGTGAATGCAGGAATATGAAGGGTGTTTTGAAGTGCTATTCCAGGCCCTGAGAGTAACAGAGGGCAATTGTTCTAAGGGTGAACTGCGTTTCTGTTGAATGTGTGGGGTTATTTATTTTGTCATAGCAAAGATGTCTGCAGTAGTTATTTTCAACAGGATTCAACAGCCTGTTCCAGACTCATATTCATATTGCTTTAGCAAAACAAATAAAAATGACACGTTTCTGAATCTTGGTTATCTCCTAAACGAATACTGCCAGTGGTTTATGAATAGGTTAATAAGGCTCTAATGACCTCATCATAGTGGTAATTGTTCTCCATTTCCTGTAGTGTCTATTCCTGCAGCAAAGAGGATATGTTCATTGTCTTCGATCAGTATTCCAGCTCTTGCTAGTATGTGGGAAGCTTTAGTATGCAGCTTTAGTATGTGAGAAGCTTTTAGAGCACAATTGTTTTGGTCATCTTATAGCTAAGAAACTGTACGTTGTACAGATCTGTTGTGCTATGCTAATTTTAGTATACACATTTTTTCCATTTTCCATTATCAGTAACCATTTGTTCAGTTCAGGGTCATTGTGTTCCATAGTCTATCCAAGATATATAGGGTGTGAGTCAGGTTGCACCCTGAATGGGACAGTAGTCCACACACACATACACACACAAAACGCTAATTTATTAGGTACACACCCCACCTTTGCACAAATTGTATATCCCAACAATTCATACAACTGTAATGTGCAATATAAATCAGACAGACCAGGATTTCCAGCATCAGTTACTGTTCAACTGAGTGTTGGAACAGGCAAATCAAGTGCCCTTAGTTACTTTGAATGTGACATGATAGTTGGTGTTAGTTCTAGCATCTCCCAAAATGGCTGTCGTCCTGCTCTTTACATGCACAGTTGTTTCAAGGTTTACCAAGAATGGTGCAAAAATGGTGCCAATGATTGGTGATCCTGTGATGAAAACAGCTTGTGAATCAGAGGGCTCAAAGGAGAATGGTGGGAATCATGTAAGCAAAGAAACAGGTAAATCATATCCAAATGCAACATTGGTGTCATTTCAGAATGCGCCACTTATTGAATTTTGTCTGAAAATGGCAACAACAGCCAAACACACTGTCAAAAGCCAAAGAAAATGTGTCTCCATTGGGCACAGGAGCACCAAAACTGGACCTTTGAGGAGTAGAAAAAAGTTGCCTAGTTGGATTTCCCAAAAGCAACATACGTTTGTTGAGCATTTCTGTTTGGTGCCAACAGTACATGCGGATAGAGGCGGTGTGATGGTGTAGGGTCTTTTTGGTACACGTTAGAGACCCCGAAGACCCAACTGAAGAACATCTGTATGGTACAGCATATCTGAACATTGCTAACCAAGTTCATCTCTTCATGGCTACAGGTTGGAGGTTTTCCATAGTTGAATGGACATTTCCAATACGAAAATGCAACATATCACAAGGCACCTATCATTACTGAATGGTTCTGAAGTTTTTTCTGCTTCATTGACATGCACAATCTTCAGATCTCAACCCTATTGATTGTCTTTGGGATGACATTGCACAGTCTTGCTCTAAGCAACCCTTTCCATCATCTTTGAGATGAGATGGAAAGGGATGTTCACAGCAAGACTGTGCAGCCATCCAATTTGCAGCAACTGTGCAACACACTCATTTGTGCATGGTACAACATTCCTGGACAAAGTATCCAACATATTTTAGAATTCTTGCCCAGATGAACTCATGTTGTACAGAAAGCCAAGGGAGCCACAACATGCTATTAAATAGGTATACCTAATAAACTGGTAACTCTGTGTATCTGTGTGTTTGTTTGTGGCTTAGAAATATGTGCACATGTACTTGTAAAGAAATAGTATTGACAGGGTGTTGCAGCATAGGTATTTCTGCTCTGTGGCTCAGTTTTATTGACTTTACTAGTCACTGAAGCACAAAGTTACTAAGAAAGAAGCATGTGTTGTCTTACTTTGTGGGGTTTGTCAGGTATGGCATAAAGACAGACTTTTTTTTTTTAGTATTACTGTTTGTACTATCTGCTTGACACACAATTCTGGGTGTTCCTTGGTTAGTCCCCATTAGTGTTGAAGATGAAGAGGTAATTAAATTTAGCTGGAAATTTTAAAGAAAAATAGCAATGCTTTTTGCTTTGATATCATGACTGCCCAGTGTTAAACTGTAATTCTCTCCATGTACATGACCACTGTGTTCCTCAGACCCATCTCTTGTATCACAGGAGGTCCAACGAGAGTCCCAGAGCTTGGACAGCAATGGCAGAATAACATGGTTTACTGCTGTCTGTGAGCAGCCTGGTACTGGTGCATGAAGTCAAAGGTTCAATGCTGTTATAAGGAGCCTGAGGCCTCAGGGCTGAGCAATAGTGCGACACATAAAAGCCCACAAATCCTGGGCAGCCACGCCTGTGTACCTTCCTTACCCTATGCTTGCCTCTCCAAAGCAGTTTTTTTTGGAAGGATGTTGAACGCCCGATCTGGCCTGTTCTCCTGCTTCCAACTCTACATTTCAGGCTTTTGTTTATTTTCACTGTTTCCAAAATAGATAGCTGTATTTCCCCATTCAGCAACTCTGTGGTGTGAACTGTTCTTATGACTCCAACTGAATGTGAGGCCTGTGCTTTTTCATCACAGAAAGAATATGCTACCAGCTCTCATATGACTCTCAACTGCCATTTTAGGCCCATAAGAGTGCAGGCAAATAGCAGTGGGCTGATAGTAGATCTTTCAGAGACAGTGTCCATCAATGTATTTTTTTACCTTCCTTGGGCTGATATTTGCACTGTTGTTTCAAAAAGGGGCTATAACTTTCCTTGTCTTGTAACAAGGATGCTATATTATTAAAAGAAAGCTGAGTTGTGCGTCTTAGGCTATAGCAGATGATAAAATAGCACTAGAGATATTTTATATAGTGGTCAAACATGCCCTCCTTTGTTTGACTGTCCCCTGAGGGATAGCTACCCTTTGACGTATCAAAGAAATAAAATTTAAAAAATTGTCTAACGTGAGTTTAGAGGAGACTACCAATAACATTTGGTGACCACCAGGTGGTGACATGTGCCAGTGTAAAGTGTTTATTTGAACTAAGGTAATTGGTGCTTACCACTGTGCCCGCCATGGAATGCACCTGGGATCAACTAAGCAGGCTTCTTGATAACCTGAAGAAGGATGCAGTTACTCCTCAGCCTGTGAGGCCCAAGGTTACAAAGCAACACTGGAATACTTGCTTTGTGGCCCAAGTTGACCACAAGGGCGGCAGTCTTTTGTAGGCTGCGAACAGCCTTTTTGTCTCATTGGTCAACACAGCTTTAAGCTACCATTGATCCATGTGTGCTGTTTGGCACCTGCTCTTTGTAATATGCAGAGCTGGATATAAAAGTGGTGGCCTTATAGGGCCATTTTGTCATTGGACTGGTGAGACACATGGTTTTGTTGTGGAAATGGATTGGTGAGATGGTGAGGGCACTGTGCAGTGCTGACAAAGTCAAAGGCAGCCTACCCTTGAAATGGCTGTAGGCTGTAGGAAATGAAACTGTCATTAAAGCTGAAAGCTGAAAGCTGACCAGAGAAAAATAAAAATTGTCGTATTGTAAGGTTAAGGTAAAAAGTGAGAGCATATTGAAAATCTTGTACATCTTTCAAGTAATCTATCACCAACTGAAACACAACTGTTATGATAAAAGTTTAAAAATTCAAGTCTTCCCAGTATAACAACACAGTAACGTTTTATGGTCAATTAGAAGTTTTGTCTTAATGCTATGGAAATCCTAAATTAAAACATAATTATCCCAATTATTAATCTTAGAGATGGGTCTGATAGCCACTCTTTTGTAAAATGTTTAGTAGGATTATTTATTTATATATCCGATCATTGAAGCACATGAAATTTTGGGAAAATATAAGTGGATCTTTCTGATGAACTACTTTTCAGCTACTTTTCTTGTTGAATTAAAAATGCCTGTATTAACTAGAATAACATGGAGTTCAGAGCGTTATTGAAATAAGGGCATTTATTTTTCATTGTGCCCAAAGTGGCTTGTTGCAAATAGATATTTTTCACATTGAAAAATTATGTAACATATTAGTAATAATCTCATAATGGCAACCGACGTTTCTTGGTGGTTTAATTGAGTCTCCCTCCTGACTGCACTCCTGTGCACCTACTGATGACCCTCTCAGCCAAGCACCTGTTCAATGCAATTTTTTCTTCCAGACTTTGCTATTTTTCATTTACTTTTGCCCTTAGGTTTCTAGTGATAAATGCCTTACTAGGAAAACAAATATTCTTTGAGAAACTTGGGGGCTTGTATGCAGACACAAATACAGACATGAGTTATGGGCTTAAATGTCACAGTAAAAGACTTTCTCTGTATTTACAGTGCAAGTTTATTGGAGCCTGCTTGGAGCAATCTTCAGGATAGTTTGCACTTGAGATTTAAGAAAGTGTTGCAATTTATTTGTGATAAAGGAAAGCATAATGAGAAATCAGTGGTGTGCTGTTAGTAGGGAAACCCAAACGCATTGGATCTGGTTGCCTAGAGCTCCTCAGCTGTGTTTACTGGGCTCATTTTTAGAAAAAAATGCTTTGATTAGATTTTATTGTGGAATAGATTGAATTTCAGATCACAGTGATTGCTGAACTAATTCTCTGTGGCCCAGATACAAGATACTGTTGCAGATTTTTTAGTCCTTGCCTCTTTGTTGATTATTGTCATCTTTGCCTAACATTGCCTTAATTGAAGCAAATACAGTTTTTTTGTTTTGAACAAATGATTATTCATTCTTTGGAAAAACATCTCCCTGACTTCACTTTCTTCCCCATCAAACAAATCCACTTGAAATTAAATGTTCCTTTGGTGTAGTTCAATTTCCCCCCGGATTTCAAATGTCTTCTTTGTTTTCTCTCCTGCTTTTTTGTGAAGGGAATAAATGGTTGTTAAAACCACCACTAGAATGTAACTAATGTTAGTGTTACAGAGACCTCAGAAAAATGAGGGGTCATTAAGGAAGTTTTATAGATAATACACAACATATGCCCCAAAAAAACAATTACACTGGAATGAGGGAGAGGGAGCATTCTGCGAAATCCACAGCTCTGACGTCGGCCAGGCATCCTTTGTATGGGAAGACGCATGCTGAGCAGAGGGGAAAAATATTATATGATCATTATTAACTGCTTAAACACTGATCATATGATTTATGGGCCTGAAGTGGCTCCGGTTTATGTGTCATGATGGATTTTCAACAGCATCTGTCTTTTTGGTTTTGGCAGCTTGTAGAACTTGAGTTCAGCTGCTGGACGTACATCAGGCCGGGAGTACCATCCCTAAAAAAAGAGGAAAAAGAAAAAAAGACGTGTACAGTACACTACAAAACGATCAGGCCTGCACATCTGCTTTGTGTTTTACGCATCTCAGGAAAAAAAACCCAGGACATTAAGCACTGGCACAGAGGCAGAGACTCACCAGCGGCATTTAACACAAATGCTTAGGTGACTTAAAAGGCAGGGGTGAGAATTATAGAAAATGACGTGTCACTGAAATAAAAGATCACCTGAGATTACCACCAATTGCACTTAATAACAGTAGACCATCTGTACATCAGATGCACAGGTCCCATTGTGGGAACAGTGGGGGACTGAGCAGGGGGGGGTGAGGGATAAATGTGGGGAGACTCTGACCCACTGAAATAACAATACAAAGCACATAGGAGAATAAGGAGAGAGGCCTTGCAGGTCAATTCAGTGACAGTTCTGAGGTTCAGGATTTTTAGGTCTAATGGATGTTTTTTCAGTGGACAATTATCCAGGATTAAGACATTAGTCACGGCATGTAGTTACTGAAGCCCATTATTATAGTCTCAGGAGTAGGGTGGACAGTTCTCGTGTGCCTGAATGTTTCTGTCTCTGGTTTTGTGTAATTATAATTTACATCATATCATGTTGAGTGACTATTTGACTGCTCCACCAGCTCCCATGTCTAGTTAACATAACCCTTTATCTGAATGGTGGTACCTTCTTTCCACGTTATTCAAAGTTTGTGACAGCAGACTTCTTTAGTCAAGGATGCAATAAGTTGTTCCATGGTTTGGTTCACAATGAGGAGATGCTCTCCTGGTGAACAGGTACTCTCTGTTTTGCTAGTTGATGTGAGGAGGACTGTGGCGAGAGTCAGCATATGGAAAACTACAGGAGTGTTGAAAGAATGTGCTAACCCTAACTAGTGGAGGTTTTCACTACATCTTTAACACCACTCTGGCTAAGGCTGTTGTCCCCAAGTGCTTCAAATTCTCCATCATCACTCAGTTCTCAAGAAATCACCTATGCCCTGCCTCAATGACCATCACCCCATTGGATTCACCCCAGTTATCATTAAGAGCATTGAGAGAATAGTCTTTTCTCACTTCAAGGCCTGCATCCCGCTTTCCACATTAGACACACACCACTATGCCAACAAATCCACTGAGGATGCCATCACTGTCACAGTACATCCGGCCTGGACCCAAATCTGGCCCTTTAACCTGCAGGGTAAAGACTGTTATATCAAAATGCTGTTCATTGACTTCAGCTCAGCATTCATTGCCATGATCTCTCTGCAGCTGGTCAGTAAACTGCCCTAATTAGGTCTGAGCATTCTCCTGTCCATCTGGATCTTGAACTTCCTCACCAAAAGCCCATTGGGAGTAAGGATTCATGGCAACACTTCCCACACCACCATCTTCAACATGGCACTCTGCAAGGCTGTCTGCTCAGCCCACTACTGTTTACCCATCTAATCCAAGACTGTGTTGCAAATACAGCAGGAACCACTTCATCAAGTATGGAGACAACACCACAGTTGTGGGCCTCTTGATCAACAGCAGCTTACAAAAGGGATGTGGATAGGCTTGTAGCCTGGTGTAAGGACAACAATTTATCTCCCAATGTCAACAAGACCTAGGAGATGGTTGTTGACTTCAGAAGGTCTCAAGCTGCTCACACTCCTCTGTGTATTGGTGGTTCAGCAGTGGAGCTGGTGCACAGTTTCTCAGAGTGCACATCACCAAGGACCTATAACACAACCCATCTGGTGAAAAAGGCAAAGCAGCGCCTCTATTTCCTGAGGAGACTGAAAGGAGCTGAATTTCCACATCCTCACCAGTTTCTATAGATGTGCCATAGAAAGCATCCTGACCACCTGCATCTCAGTCTGGTATACTGTCTCTGACCAAGATCTCTGCAGCAGTGAAGACTTCCCAGTCCATCATCTGAACCCCTCTACCCACCATCTAGACCACCTACAATAAGCAGTGTGTCAGGAGCCCTCACATCACCACAGACCACTCCCATTCTCTCCACCATCTGTTTTAACCACTGTTGTCAGGGAGATGCTATCACAGCCTAAGTGCCAAAACTACCAGGTTGAAGAACAGCTTTTTCCCATAGGCTGCTGAACTTTCGCCATCTCAGACCCAATCACTACCACCACCAGTGACTTCCACCACCATCCATGACCACTGACATAGACAATGAGTGTGTATATGTATGTATACTCGTATATGTGCATGATGTGTTTGTATAAGTTTTAATTATTAATTTATATACATTGTATTTATATTTTACATTTATATATATATACACACACACACACACACACACATCTATACACACCACACACACACACACACACACACACACACATATATATAGATAGATTTTTATATGTTTATATACAGCTATATTATCTTTTTATTATTCATTCTTAAATTTCCTTTCCCCCTGATGTGCACCATGGACTTGAGACCTCTACTAATTTTGTGCTCCCTTGTATACCTGCTATATAAAGGTGTTTGACAATAAAACGATTCTTGATTTTGATCTGGATCATGATTCAAAATTAAACAGAATGAACACTCAATGCCAGGTTGGGTCTATCTTCTCCATGATCTTGATTGTGATTGTATTCCATCCACATCCAGGTGATTCAGACCCCTTCTCTTCCCCCTTTCTCCTTTTGATCTCTGTTCCTTGCGTGTGAGGAGCCTCCGGTCTGATGGCTTAGTTTGTTAGAGCCTCTCTTGCCTCTCTTTGCCCATGCAATGCAGTTGCTCCTAATCGCTTTGATCGGTAGTTTGACTGTATGCCGCTCTGACAAGAGGCCTGTGAAGAGCCGGAGGTGATGGCAAGCTTTTCCCATTTTAATCTGGGAGAAATTAGACGAGAACATCTCTAGTAAGTGTCCTTAATGGCACTGGCATAGGTGATAGGATGAACACCTTCATACCTCATCCAGTGAACCATTTGGAGTGGTGCTGTGGCAATACCACTTGTCCCTTTCTATAGGTCCAGCACACCGCTCAACCAGGATCTGAAAATTCTTGGGTGAATAGTTTAAATGTTTCTGGCTGCGCAACAAAGAAGTTAGGGTTAGCGTTAAGTGGTCATTGACACATTTTTACAGTTAAGCAAACAACTCTAATTGTTTCTGCTCAGCAAGAATCGGAAAATTGTGATTCATATTCATAGATGAAGCTTGTAAGCAGAGCTTTACTGTATCTGATGTCTTGCATTCTGAAGTTGTGCTCAACAACAGTCAGTGTTTTTGTCGGCACGCCCGGCGCCTCTGTTTTCTGCCTGGCCAGTGCACATCAGTAGCCCCCGGTGGTTCTGGCACAGGAGAGCACCAACTCCCTTTAAATCTTGCTCCCGCGATCGTCACTTTTAATAGACTCTGACCACTTATGCCTGATTCCACAGCCTTCCCAAGAAAAGGACTGTTTCCTTGGGGGAATCTTCCGCTGATCTGGGGGGGGGGGGGTTGATTAGAAAAATGTGAAGCAAACAACAGCTCTCTTTGCGTGTTCCCTTACTTTCGAAACAATGTTGTAAATGGAAAACATGCCATTGTGTGCATTTTAAAAGGCATAATTTGAGTTTGTTTGCTTCTTGATCATATACCTGTAATGACTGGTCCTCTGTAGTTCTTCACTTGATGTGTGTACAATTTGGAAACAGACAACAGCAGCCTGTTGCAAGCACACATCATGTGGCTTTGAAGCAGCAATTAACTGATGGACAAATCATAATACAAATAACAGAAAACCAAAAACAAAGTATAGATTTCATAAGAAGTAATACACTGACTTCTAACACAAAGGCTGCCTGTCAAATTTCCAGTAGCTTTAAAAAGAGTTAAAAGAGTGCTGTTGCTTTGAAAAGAGTTACTATAGTGAAATATTGTAGTAAATGTGCAATTGGTAGCGTGGTGGTGCAGCAGGAAGTGCTGTTGCTTAAAATTTCCTTCACTGTGGGTTTGTAGTATGTGCATTTGAGCCTGGCTCAGTCTTTGTGCAGCTTGCATATTTTTTCCATGTTTGTGTGGGTTTCTTCTAACTGCTCTGGTTTCCTTCCACAGTCCAAAGACAAGGTTTCAAGGGAACCGGTGACTCTAAATTGCCCTTAGTGTGCATATGAGTCAAAGAATGTGTGTGACTGCCCTGCAGTGGCCTGGTGTCTTGGCCAGGTTGTACCCTGCCTGACACCCTGTGCTTCAAGGATAAACTGTCAATCACCACAACACAGTGCTAGACAAGCAATTAATAAAAACAGATGGATGAGTAATACTAAAAACTGATCAGTTTCAAGTGACCTTCGTGATGTTTGACTTATGGGTATGGTCCCCTATTAGACATCTTGATTTTTGCCCCAGGTGCTATGCAAAAAAGATGGGCAGTTACATTTTAAGAGGTGCCATGGGAGTGTGATGCTCCGACACTGGTAGGCAGTTTGTTGCATGACACCCATTGGCTGCACAGGAATCTAGTGCTCTTCCCTATCTGCTATTCTCTTTAGCTTTATCCTAGGCCTCCCAGCCTTTGTGGACCCTGTAGCCATCCACCATGACAGCATTCATCACATAATGAAATATTCAATGCTGAATTATTGTAGCCCATTTAATATAAACTAAATTTAATTCTGGTGGCTTTTGAAGCTCCACATGCTAAAGAGACTCCATCTTCTTGCCTGACTGTGACTAATACTGTTAAAGCAGTAAAGGTATAAATTGGGATAATAATGATGGCTCAGTGCTTTGGGTTTATTGCTCTGAGAAGGGCTGCCTTCCTTATAGCAATTGGTGGGGTTTACTGGAAAGCCAGATGCCATATCTTTTCCTTCCAAAGTTCTTTTTGTCTCTTACTCAATAGGTCACTGTGTAGCTCTCAGTGAACAGGGCACCTGGGGACTATTTCTGAAGCATTTTATACATAGTAATTCTTAAATTCTTCTTGTGAATTGCTTATGTTTATATTTGCTTATGTTTTTTTTGCTTATGTTGCTGCTGGTTGTTTGCTAGCCTCTTGTGCATTTACCTATTTACTTAATTCTTTCATAGCTCTGAAAAAAATGTAAACCTGTCATCATGTAACTCGGTATAAGGTTTCTAGCTGTTAAAACTTTATTTCACTCAACTTGTCAAGTCTTGCCATCTGTTATCCACCCATAGAGTCAGTCATAAACAGCAGTTGCACATACATGTAAATGCCAAAACCTCTCAAAAAATGCAATTTAATGCTTCAGAAATTCTCCTTGGATGGGGGAGGCTCTCCTGCCTTCTGAAGTGGTTGTTGGTAAAACCATGAGGATGTCCTATTTATGCTTACACACAGGGTACAACTCTTTTTAATATATCTATGTGCAGGATATAAAGGTTGTGCCTATTAAATTGTGGATTTCATTCTAAAAATTATGAATGTGTCTGCTGGGAAATACATTAACTGTCATTCGGTAACAGTTTTAAAATGGCAAATTTTTTTTCTTGTGACATGTAATGGACTGAAAATGTATTTGAGATGTTTCCTCATTTAGTAGACTTTAAATAAGGGACAAATGAATGTGACTTGAAGAAATTATAAACGGGTGATTGTTGCGTTTTTGGCCTCACTCATGAAATCCTGGGGTCTGCCAAGGCTGAGACAGACTTGTCCTTCCATTTGTTTTTCACCCATGCCACCCTGTGTTGTACATACAACATTAAAATGATTTCTTCTTGTTACTTTCATTGGTAAGGTCATAAAAGCAGTGCCACACAATTTCTGTATCTCAACATATTCACAGTTATGTCAATGACAGCGATTTGAAATAAATATTCATATGGAAAACCAGATGTTATAGGCACTGCTGAATTCTTTGTGCCAAGCTGAGCAAACTTCTGAAGTCCTGTTTCTTTCAAACGGAAATGTTTATTTTAATATATGGGCTGTTTTCTTTTAATGTTCCATGTGGAACTCCATAAAGGTTTTATGCGCATGGTCTGTAGTGTTGTAATCTTAGCTGGCGCACAGTTTGTCTGGAACGTTTCTGTGGCATTGTGGGAACATTATTTTAGCTGGTGTATCTCTGGAACCAGAACGCTTTGCATTGCTCACTGGGTGTTCAGTAATTACACCAGTGTATATATGTGCTTCCAATAAAGCTTATGTGTTATTCAATTCACTCTATATGGCAGGATTCCTGGAATTTCATATGCGTGCACGCGCGCACGCACACACACATACACACACACACACACACACACACACACACACAAATATATACACCCACCCACACACGCTGCAAACTTATAGTTACATTTCTTTGGGGAAACTTCATTCTGATGTCATTCTCATTCCATTAAATGAATAAATGAATAAATTCTCAAGTCTACCCTAACAAAACTAATAAACTTTCTACCTTCTAAAATATGAGAATAATGAATAGAATAAATAATAAAGATACATTATAAAAAAATTTAAACAAATTTATATAAATATTAAAATAACAGAAATGCATGGTAGCCCAGTAAAAACCACTACTGCCTCACAGCATCTAGGCAGTTTAGGTGTGGGTTCGTATTCAGCTCAGCCTGCATGGAGGTTGGATATTCTCACTGTGTCTGTATGGGTCTCTTCTGGGTGCTATGGTTTCATGCATGGAGGGATTAAATGCCTCTGACTGGGAGTGTGGTGCTGCAGTCTCAGCCAAAGTCCTGTATTTCCCTGGACAGCGCTCAAGTTATCTTTTACTAGCATCTTCACTGTGTCCAGGCTGGCAGCAGTGATGGTAGGCCATTTCAGCTGCGCACATCAACATTTTACTGGACCAAGTCACACTCAAACCCAAGAGATCCTAGGCAGAGGCCAAACATAAGCTAGAGTACCTGGGTAGAGTACTGAATGAATGACTCAAAAGTGACGCAAAACTTTCTCTTATCTTTTTTCTTACAGTATCCATATGACACATGGAAAATCATAAACTGTACTTGGTACTTTGACTCCCAGGTTATAAATGGAGCATTTGTACCAAAAAAAATTATCTTGTTACTAGAAAAACAGCTGAAGTACCTTTCTGAGTTAAGTAAAGGAACTTTAGCAGAATTTAGTCCAACTTAATGCAGAAATAATGACATAAGCCCTCAGCCTGCAGTTTAAATAAACAGTCTTTCTTTTTGTCATTGATTTGAAGTTGCCATGCCTGTGGCCTGGTTCACTGATTAAATTGACCTGGGGATACTGGGTAAGACTTGCATACAGCCGTAATGAGATTTCAAGTGTGGGCCATTTCTTTGACTGACAAGAACACTGATCTTTATCTTGGATCAGAATTTGGACAGTGATCAGTTTCAAGTAACCTTCCTGATGTTCGACTCATGGGTATCGTCCCTCTTTTAGACATCTTGATTTTTGCCAGATGCAGTGCTAGAAAGATGGGATAAAGTGTGTACTGGCACACACCTTGAACACTCCCTCAGATCCTGAGTAAACTGGTAGTAGGTAGACATTAGCTGGTAGTGCTCCATCATGGTAGTTGCAGTAGCAGTCCAGGAGTGTCTCAGGCCTGTTACACGTATCCATTTATTGAAACTTCCCAAAACAGCTTACAGTGTTAACTTACTAACAGTTATTTACCGATTTATACTGCTGGGTAATTTTCACTGGAGTAATTCAGGTAAGTGCCATTTTCAAAAACATTGCAGCAGGATTTTAAACAGCTGTAACTGTTGTGCCACCTGCTGTCGCTTATACTTCAGAAATATTGCTAGGTGTTTTCGGGGAAGAGGGGGTGAATCAGCTCAACAAATCAGCAGCATACCACTGATCAAATAGGAAATGTTTGGGTTCTTGCATGAATGGAAATACATGATGATGCCACCATTGGTAACACAATTACAAAAGGAGACCTGAATTAGATAAAACTGAATTTAACCAATTTGAAAACCCCCATATGGTACATTTTACCTTGAGCATTGCTAAGGTATCACTTTTCATTCCAGAGAGTTCCACTTCCCTTTCCCACCCATCTCTTTCATCTTGTCAAAGTTTTGTGAAGCATTTTGCATGCCAGTGGCACAGATTTTGATAGGAACCCAGAAAGCCTTCTGGTAGATATTGTTTTGGCACTGAAACTGGATACAGCGGACATCCATATGTTAGATTTGTATCCCTGTCTCTTTCTTACCACAAGCTGCTATTGGGAGGGTGAGCGGCCTATATCCGTGGCTGGGGAATAGCTCTGCACCTCTCTGTAGAGCTCTGCGGAAATCAATAAATTTCTCATGGCTTTGTGACTCTACAGTTAGCCCCCAAAACTAAAAAAAACATATCAAAATGAATAATCGTGAAAGACAATTAGTCTACATATTAAGAAGGCCTGTCTCTTATGGCACTCAGATTTTTCCCTGGCTGTTGTTTGAAGTGGGCGAACAGTGTAATTGTGCACATATGAGAGGGCTTTGCAAACGGGTTGTTTTTGTTTGCTGTTAGGACACCAAACGTCTTTAATTAAACCAAGCCCTCAATATTTCAAACAGAAAAATGCAATATGTGACTTTTGTCTTTGACAGTTTGTGTGTGTGTGTGCATGCCTGCGCGCGCGCGCGTGTGTGTGTGTGTGCATGCGCATTTGTGTCAGCATTTCTGTGACAATAAAATTTATTCTTTAAAAGAAACGAAACAGACATTTTGAAAAATGACATTTTATAACAGGGCCTTCCAGTCCTGTTGTGCAGAAGCGCGAAAACATTTAGTTTTATTACAGTGAAACGACTCACTGATGCTTCTTTCAACCATTGGCAGAAGAATCCTGTCTTGTTTATCATATGGTAGCTCCAGGACCACCGATGATGTTCCAGGCAATCTCTGGTTGTACAAAAGTCTGCTTGTTTCACGCTTACGGACCCACGACCCTTAGTCCACTTCACAAACTTCGCCGAGGCCTAGCCTCAGAAAAAAGCTGCAAACTGAAGAAAACCAAATATACATTTTAGGAACAAAATTATATTTAAATCCATTTAAGAAAGGCATTGATGACAGAATGGTGCTTGTCTGCCCCTTGTGGTAATTGGGCAGGTTTTGTGGCTTAGTGGTAGAGGCCCAAGAACACTGACCGGCTCTGCTCACTAAATGGTGTGTGTAAAACCTGCTCCATCTCCTGTTCCAGCTAACAGGGGTGGTGAACCCTTCTGCCCTGGCAAGAAGTGTGGGCTGGAAGCCTCAGAGACAACGGCAGCAGTGACAACGGCTGGCGAGTGCACGCTGAGTCTCTGTGGGTCCAACCATGCTGGAAGCCAGTCTGTGGAGGAACGTTATGCAGCCTCCTGTGACCGCACTTCACAGGATCTTTGTCTCCAAAACAGCCAGCAACATGACGCAAGGTAATCCATCACAGTTCTGGTGGACTGGCCTTACCTGGGTTGGGCTGTGCCAGTGTAAGTTGGCTTTATGCCAGCTCAGCGGAACTAAGCTTGCATTGGCCATGGAAAGGAAATAATCCAACATAACCTCAGCATGTCAGCTTCAGAGCTGTAAATCTGATTTATCAGCACAATTATAAGAACCTAGAATGAGGAGGAATTAGAAGTATTCGTTGTAGAGTCAAATTGGCTTTTTTGGCATTTTGAAATGTTACTTATTACCTTTAAATATAATGCACAGATCATGAAGTAAAGACCATGATAAATGTAAGATAAATATACTTACTGCATAGAACTTCAAATAAAACCTTATGGAGTAATCATTTTATAAGTCCATGCTATGTATATTTATAATGCACTCTGCAAGTTTTATGTGCATGTTGTACCATTCACTTAATTATGTTTATGAGTTAGTTTTTCATTGCATGCAAGTTTGAAAGTAATTTGGTATGGTTTAAATTATTCATAGAGGCTCATCAAAGAAACTGGTTCCAGTTTCTGTTTGTTTCCTTCACTGCCAGGAAATTTGCTACCATTAATTTTTCCAACTGTAGAGTTTCTGCACATTGACAAACTCCAACACAGTGAACTTGAGTGCTTTTTGTTTCACAACTCAAAGGGCTTTGGATGGTTTTCATTTTATAACCGGTTTTGCCTTGGAGCATCATGAAGGGGACCAAACCGCTAGTGGAGATTTTGAATCAAAGCTTTATTAATCCTGATGCCACTCCACTTCAATGCATTTCACTGGGGACAGCCATCCGTTTTACAGCAGCCATTTTGGCAACCCTGTCAGGTGCAGGGAGATGTTGGAGTGGGGTGTGGGAGTTGTGGGAGGGTGTGGAAAGAAAGCTAATCCTTTCATGAAACGAACAGAGGGGGCCTTCTTGGATCTCCCAAGAGTTTCACACACAATCTATAATGAGAGAACTTATTATGGAAAAGATCACAGCAACACATGAAGAAATATGAACTCCTTGCCCATTCATACTGAGAAGATTCCCACAATAATACGGATCATTGTACGTGGTGCAACCTCAGAGTTTGCCATTATGCCAGCAGAGCAGATGCCTTCAATGTGAGCGGGATGTATTTTTGCATTTAATCCCTTTGCGTCACTAAGGCTATTAATGCTATCAAAGTAGCCATAATATGCACGCTCTCTTTCAGGGTAGCTAGTGATTTTTTAGCATTTTCAGTTATTCTGTTCTCATTTTAACATTTTTCTTGTAAATTTAATGGTGAAGAGTTGGACTCGAGTGTAGGTCCTAACAGTGTTACCTTCTGGATTTATTTTTCTAAACATAGACATGTACGTAAACAAGAGACAAACATAACATTCCTTAAACGACTGAAACATCAAGTTGACCAACTGCATGCATATATTTATTTCAAGACAAAACTTTAGTTTATTTACTCTAGGATCATCCTCTGGGTGCTTCAAAACAAACAGCTATAACCACAGAACAAAATATGTTTCATACTCAAACAACCAACTTTTAGTATATGAAGATTATGGTTGTTGTGCTCTCAGTGTCTTGGCACTATTTGGAAGACGAGCTATTTGTTGTATAATGCTCACTAGTTGATATGACACTACAGGTCACAGAGATGTGAAAATTCAAAGACAGCTTCAAAATTTGTTGACTGCCAATTTTCTCAGCTTCACTGACCATTATAAGATGTTTTATTTTGTTGTTGGGTTAGGCAGTGTGTGTGCACACAGAGCCTGACTGTTGAGCAAGCCAGAAAGTAAACCTTGGAGGAGCTATGGGTTGGCAGCAATCTGATGGCCCTGTGTTTTATCACTCGGCAAAAGACAATTAATACTAGGAACCTCTTTGCCTTTTCCTCCAGGTCTTCCAGCTTTGTGGACATACTTGCTTCACCATGTGACTGCTGCCTAAATGGCACGGCCCGTCTACCGCAGCACATCAAGCAAGAGCAGTACAAGGTCACCCGGGGCATCCCAGTTGGTCCAGAGCTTGCCCATGGTAGAGCTGGGGGTCCAGGACCAAGTGTGGGCCTGGTGAGCCTACCCCCATCTGAGAGGGAGGGCCAGGGTGGCTACGGGAGCACGCTGTCATCATGCCCCTTTAATAATGAAGGCGGCTCCTCCCCTGACCCATTGTCCCTCAGTGGGTGCCGTCACTCAGCGCGTCTGCTCCATGCAGGTGGCCTGAAGAGGCGGTGCCTGAGCATGGGTCCTGGTGCTGGAGCCACGGAGGGGATCGATGTCACCGCCATCATCTGCTCATCCCAGATGTCCGTGGTGGCCTGCGTCAACGGATTGCGTACTGGCTCACCTGCCACCACCCCTTTCCCTCCTCGCCGACCACATGCTCACAGTCCCCAGCCCTCCGAGGAGGGCTGCCACCCACCATCACCAGGCGACTGCTTGCTGTCCTTCAGGTCCTCGGCCTCCTCCTCCTCCTCCACCTCTTCGTCAGACCCTGGGGAGTCAGAGCGCAGCCAGTGCGAAGGGCTGCTCCCCATGCAGCAGCCGCCATTGCTGCGGCCCCCTCCCCTGCCGGCGCCTGAGCCGGCTGAGGGCTTCAGCTTCTTGGTCAACAGTGTGCTGCAGCAAGGGCTGCTGGAGGGCTGTCAGAGAGCCAGCACTCTGAAACAGGAGCCTGCTGATGAGCTCTCTCCAGCCGAGGAGGAGCTCTTTACTCAGCATCCACAGCACCAGCACCACCCTCGTCGCCCAGGCCTCCCACCACCTTATCACCTGCACCAGTATTTCAACCCTGGGACAGGGTCCCTGGTTCACCTTCCAGGCCAGCCCCTGGCACCTTCTACACTGGCCCATAAGGCCCTGGGCTCCACTGGAGCCCCTGACCGCGAGGACACTATCGACAAACAGGCGTGTCGCTGGATTGACTGCAGCGCAGCCTATGAGCAGCAGGAGGAGCTGGTGAGGCATATCGAGAAGGTGCATATTGACCAGCGTAAGGGTGAGGACTTCACCTGCTTCTGGGCCGGCTGTGTCCGCCGCTACAAGCCTTTTAATGCACGGTACAAGCTTCTGATCCACATGCGAGTCCACTCAGGGGAGAAGCCGAACAAATGTATGGTAAGTCAACATAGCTGGCTGACACAAGTATAGTAATGGCACATAGAATTTAACTAAGCTTAAGCTCAGTTGGCGACAACATAAGAAAAGGCCATACAAAAAATATGCTTATAGCCAAAAAGGTGTTGATCCTATTGTTGCATGGTTCAAGAAATCCACTGAAGTCAAATCTCTCAGTAAATTTATCTGATGGATACGTGTATTGAGATTCTAAGACATGTAAATTGCTGTGGATAAACATATAGCCTAGGAATATACTATATCAAATTGGGCTGATCTGTTTCTTGTAGACTGACTGTAGATGTTGATAAAATAATATCCAGAGAAGGGTACATTTGGTTGACCAAACAGGGGCTGTTGGGAATGGTGGGCATTCCCTGACCCATGGGCAGGTTCCTCTAGTAGAAGCTACTGTTCAGCTGACTTGCCCAGGCTAACTGGTCCACAAAGCACAGTGGAACAGAGTACTTTTAGCCAGAGTCTTAATGAAGGCAGACAATTGTGCAGCCAGAGAGCGTCATGCGGTTTTATGGACACTAACTGGAAGTAGTCCCATGCTTGTTAATGGCTGTTTAGTTCAGCTTGCATTGACTGTGAGAGTTAGCCCGGCATTCCCGTAAGTTTGCCAAAGCTGGGTCTGCCATGGGAAATTCCATCTCAGGACAGACTCAGATAAAGTAAAAGTTTTCCACCAGAAACATTGTGCATACAGTGCCCTCCAGGCCTGAATTTTAATAAAATAGTGTGATGTTGGGCATAACTGAGCTAGCCTAAATTCCTGCTTTCTAAATGAAATGTAATGGTTTGAAAATGGCTTTTATTGAAAAATGGCCATATGAGCATTTCCAAACTAATTTGAAGCAACCCCTATCAATTTTACAAGTGATTTGTGTCTGACAATGGCACAGCATGTTTCACTCATTGTGTGTGAGATTACTAAGTTTCCTCAAACAGTGTGCAAACAGACATACAGGTTATGCTTTATGACGATCATACAGATGAAAATAAAGTACTTAAAAAACATTAGAAGTCTCAGCGATTCAACTCAAATATTATTCTGTGTCAAGCATTGACAGGAAAGGGACCCTGGTATTTATTTTCTCTTGCCTCCCTGTTTTATGTAGAAATGATTTACATCTCCAAAAACTCACCTCAGTAAGGCACATCTGGTTAACATAACCAAATGATGAATTGGTTAAATTGGATACCTGAATGGTGTGCAGTACTTTGAAGACTGACTCAGCTGGACTTGCTTTTGAACCCTCCACTCTGGGTAATGTAATAATTGGGGATTTAAATGAGGCTTGTGATAGATGAATGATCACATTCTTCCCACGTGTGCCTCAGGTCTGTGTCTGTGTCTTTCATCTTTCAGCAAAGGCTGAGGAGAGAGGATGTATTTCTGTTTTGTATAGCTGTTAGGTAATGTAAATTGAATTGCTATGACTAGAAGCATCTTCATAAACCCTGAATACAAAAAGGCAGAAAACAGTGAGCTCCAGGTGAGCTAGCAGCTTCATCACCTGTCTTGTGAAAAGGTGACAGGTAATGTACTTTTGGGATTTGGAGGAACCCCACACAGCTATCACAGTAATTAAAAAGATACAGCTCTGTTTAAGGCTTTGCATGTAATGCAATGGTAGTACAATCCACACAAATATTATACTTAAGAATTGCTGTTGTTGCTAAGTGCTGTCAAGTGCTGACGTTGATAGCGCCTCCAGAATGTTCTGTTTTTTACTTGTGTCCTTAGGCTTGATATGGGTGCTATTCATTTCAATCTATATATATACTTAAGTATATTTATGCTTAAAATGATCAACAATTTGTGATTATTTCTACAGATTAACTATTCTTAGTGAAACCTACTCTTAAAGAATTTTCAAATCTCAAGATAATAAAGCTACCCTGACTAGTATTTAAAAAAACACGACATGCCACTTCAGTTTCAGCCTGTTTAGTATATTCATTCCTTGACTTACAATGTTCAACTTTGACATTGTTCCTTTTCCCTAAGTTAAACCCTAACAACAGGCTTAACCAACAAAAGATATCACATATCAAGCCAGAGGAAAATGCAGAAAATGCCATGTTAGAGAGGTAATGGAAGTTTGGTTTATGTAGTACCCATAGTTTGGACCGAAATCCCCCATATGCAAATTGTGCCTGTATAACCAACCACAGGATTTCAACGCTTTGATAAATATTTACATGAACTTCAGGTTACAGATCTGAATAGTCTGAGACTTGAAATCCGCAAAATATCCTTACATGGGCCACTAAGACACCAGAACCTCAGGCCTGTTCCAGGGCTATTTTTGTTGGATATATTTTTAATATTAATGTAGACAAAAAAGCAAAATGTAATAAATTAAATCAACCATTGAATTAGGTATGAAACATAACAGGATATTGCAGGGAGATTATGTTGTTTCCTTTTAACTACTGACCCTGCCTTGAGCCACAGCCATTCAAAATGAGTTGTAAGCTTACATTAATTGGAAGTCAATAGAAAATGCTTTTTAAAGTTTACTTTGTGGAAGTTTTTATTTGATTGTATAAAGCATGTGCAGGTAGAGTCAGTGAGAGCTGATTGGGTGGTGCAATTTTTCTACCCATAATGAGGTTTTTGTGCCAAAAAGCTGCATGTAATAAATGTAGGGCAGCTGTAGTGGAGGAGTGTTACACTTGGACATGAGTGGTCTTACCTCATGAGCGTACAGTGGAAAACTGCTGCTGGAAAGATAATAAAGGGCTTAACTGGCTTTCGGTCAAGCGTTTGGTTTTAAATCAAGACGTCTCATCTGCTTCCTCTGCACAAATAGCTGGAATTCCGGAATGCCTTTGTCTGTTTGCAGACATAGAGCGGCCTCTCTTGTTAAAACAAAAATGCACACATACACATGCATACACAGCGCAGTCAAGAAATACTTTTCCGCTGTAACAATCTCACTGTCACTGATACAGCTATAAACATGATCACATTTCAAAAATCCAAAAAAACAAGATAAAGTTCAACTTTTGAACTGGAAACACTCACATGTACCTGCGCTGACTCACTTCAGTATCCAAGGACTTAGATTAGGAAACACACTGGTCTCAAAACTTATCAAAAGCTTTCTCACAAAAGCAACCCATTTATGCCAACGCACAAACTCATGGGACATAGGACTGTAGAAGCTCAAGTAAACTGCAACAATAAGTTCAGCATGCTTTTCCTTTGGAGAGTGCTCTGTCATTTATTTCGAATGACAGCTTTCCATGGGATTGTCTACACAATGGAGTTTTTTGGATATTGGATATTTATCTCTAATATGATGTTACTGCAGTGATGTCTCACATAATAGAACTCAATCCCACTAGGACAGGTCTAGTTAGTTCCACAGTTGCTATCATGATAATTATACTGTGGAGTGATTATAGCTCCATCCCCTCACTCATTGGCAAGCTGAACGGAGTGGTTGTGGTGGGAGAGTGGGGGGTGGGGGTACCCCCCCCACTCTGTATCCTGGGACAACAGCCAGTGGCTCCACAACAGTGAGTGGGATTGTTCCTGGATGAGCATCTGGTTAGTGTCCTCAGTATGTGCACCACTTTGCAGCAAGTGTCTGTTTACCACTGTGTTTCACATTGCAGCAAGGTATGATGAAGTATTCTTCTTCCAACTAATTAAAGAGGTCTTAGGCCACTCGCTGGCCAATCACAGGTGTCCTGAGCCTGTTCCCAGCAAATGAAAAGGGCCCTGAGCCTGCTTTTGGCCAATCAGTGGGGCCATGAATGGGAGCACTCAGCTTGTGTAACTTTGAGATGACCTTTGCATTGCACTTGAAGAACACTTTAAAATGTCTCACCTATATGGCAAATTTCGAGAATCCATGTTTCTCATATTGCCATGTCTTTTACAGAATGATCATAGTGACTGTTAGATATTATAAGGATGTTAAAATATGAGCTCATGTACTCATACATTCTAGTACAGTGAACTTCTAGTGTAGTTATTTGTAAAAGTAAAAATATTGGAGCCATGCTAGTTTAATTATTCAAAATTTCCAGACCAAAATGGTCTATAGAGGTCACACATGTGGTATTCTGCTTTATATCTTATTCATTGGAAATATATAGAGAAACCTGTTTAACATGTTTGAGGGGCTGTTTATTTTCCAACTGTAACATTGTTGGGGCCAACATGGAATTGTGTCATTATTCACTGTTGAAAAGTCAAGGTGCTAAACTGTGGAGTCTGGGTAATTTTTAAGGGGTCTTAATCTGTGAAAAGGACAGGACCTCCCACTCCACAAGTTGACACATTCTGCTGGTTGCTGAACAGCTGCTGGTGGACGGCAATGCTGCAGCCTGGCGTCAAGCCACCTCACATTTCAAGCACACAGCCTTTCATCAATGAAAGGAAAAGTCAGAGTAAATCATGGGATTTAATATTTTGGGGAGTATGATGTCAATAAATTTGCCAGTGGGGCTGGAACAAGTAAATGTATGTATTTTCAGATCTATTAGGCCATTATTACACTCTTCGCAAGTGAGCAGCAGAGGTCTCTGGGGCTGAGAGACATTATGGCTTGCAGAGTAGGTTTGCAGAGATGGAGAATGCTGCAGAATCTTAAGTAAATAAACATTTTGGTGAAAAATCTGTTGAGGTGCTGAAAATGAACCACAGGAGCTTTAAACTTATTAATGTTGAGCTCTACTTATTGTTGTACTGTTCTCTGCAGGCCTGTGGGAGCCATACAAGCGACATTGATATTAATGGTACTGTATCACTATAACATGGTAGCAGTCAGCACTGTCTGAACAAATTAGCTTACCCATTACATTTACTTGTCCTATGGTTATGAAGACTTACTTTTCTGCACTTTTGCATGTTTTATTGAGAGAAGGTCCTATAAAGCACAAATGTCTAGTATTGATCAAAGATATCTTGAAACAAAAATACTGATGGCAACTCATCTCAGTTGTCTTTGCAAAAAATCTTAAAAGATATTAAATATGTTTATGAAAATGTTTTCCAAAATTATCTGAAAATGGATATAAATAATCACAGTTTAAAAACTCAGATAAAATCCCAATACTTTTCAATATTGTGAACTTCATCTAACAGGAGTGCTTCCAAAACCATGTATGCATGAACTGCCACCTTCTTTTAAACAGTGCAGATACACTTTTATAGGATAGGGTAGAAAGTTTTGGACTCAGGTGATGGTGACAGTGAATAGTGAAGAAAAACTAGTGGATTGTAGGGCTAACAAATGATATCTAGCAAATAAGACCTACATTCCAGTGATCTTTAGTTTCAAATGGTGCTTGGTAATGTCAGATATTTAGTCAAAAAGTCTTGAAAAATTAAATATTGAAGGATTGGCAGGTTTGTCATTTTTTTTTAGATTTTCTGCAGATTATGGCATTTAGTGAAGAGAGATGGGTATATTAGCCAAACACAGTACTTAGGCAGAAGTATTGTGTAATATGGCAAGTGTGGTGTGGAACAGGAGGACTCCAGGACACATTGTATTAGGATACACTGTATCCTGGGAATCAGGATAACAGGGTTTGATAGTGAGGGGGGGAATCTCAAACAGGGATCAGGGACTATCTGGGAGCAGACAAGCACTTTTCTCAGGTAGGGCTACATGTGACACATCTTTCTAATCTCTCCCCTCATACTGAAAAATGGGGGACATTTAAAGGATCTGTTAATAGAGCGGACAGTGATGCTTTTTTTTGCCCCCCCCCCCCCCGGTGTGTGCAGATGGTCACGTGCTACATCCTGCTACTTCTTAAATAAATACTCAAAGAAAAGTAAAACAATGTGCTCAAAAATTAGGTTATGTTATAAAACACTTGCAATGTTATCATTTATGATATGCAGTTTAAACTCATCTCTTCAATAAATTTAAACTGATATGCAAATAAAATTTGATGTTAGACTAGTCATATAAATACAAAACTTCTAAAATGATACCAAGGTCTGCTAGGTGTTTTTATTAATCGTGATGTAGCTAACCCTTTGTCTAAGGTGTCTTACAAGTATATATTTGTATTTTCAGCTACTTATAGTGATTTGCCAATTTTTAAAGCAGGTTAACCTTGATCGTTTATTATAACAGGAGGTGGGATTCCAGCTTGTGTCCTTTGGCTCCATGGTGACACTGTTAACCACTGGGCTACTTGCTGCATCAAATCGGATTGTTAATTTGCAATTATGTGATACTTTTATCAGAAGTGATTTCCAGTGGTTTTAAGTTTAAACATTGGTGTATTTGTAGATAACTTCAAGATAAGTGCCTTTCTCAAATGCATCAGTCCAGTGGGAGGACTAGGATTCAAACAAACAATCTGTAAGTCACAATTCATTATCCTAACAGCTACACTGCTGACTGTCCTGCCCTAAGAAACTGTACACAAAGCAAGGAAAAACTAACAAATGAAAAGGAAAGTCAGTTCAAATGTTCAAAAACCAAAATAAGGTAAAACCTTATAAACATAGTCACATTCTCTGCACTTGCTTCATTCAGCCAGCCACACTGATTTGATAGATATCTTCTTGGCAATAGCTCATTTAGGGCATCAAAATTAGAAAAAAAGACAGTTTGCTTTGAATAGCACGGTATATAACTAGTTGATTATAATTAACTAAACACTGTATATCTTGCCTAATTAAATTATACTGCACAATATTAACAATGAAGTTCTGGTTAGGACTTGTGCAGAACTGGTTACCTAATTAGTGAATTGTTGGAAAGCTAGGTAAACAGCAAAGGACCAGCAACCTACAGTTTCTTACAATGGGTATAGAGCTCATGTACACTGAGGTTGACATCTGTTGCTAGACAAGGATGACAAGTTCTACAGGCATCCCTTGAGATACAAGTTTTTTCCTTTAATACTCTTTACCAAGTTGCAACCAAAATATGAGGTTGTTTTTTTCATGCTTACAAGTAGCAAGAGCTGAGCATGAGGGAATTTTCAAAGTTAGTTCCGTAATGGTAATTATGTGTGCAACTTAAAAGATTTCACCTAACGAGCTGATTTCTATGAACACTTTGCACTGGTAAGTAGGGGGGATACCTGTATACTATCCAGGTTTATGGTAAAATCAGGGAAATGTGTTCACACTATTAAAAAGTTACATTAAACATTAAATTACAATCAATGGCAAATAAGTTCACAGAATTAATACCCATTTGTTCTAATATTTGTAATTGCATCATAAGTCCTTCTTAACTTATACTATTCAATTGTACCAATACAAAAACATTCTTAAAAAATTAATCAAATTTTAACACTTTTTTCCTGAAGAACAGGATAGTTTACAGTTCACTTCTTTGAATAAATGAACTAGGTTGTTGGTTGAGGTGGGTCACAGAAATGTAACTGATGAGTAAAAGAAAATTACAAAATGTAGTCAAGTTAAAGTAAAAAGTATTGCTGTCAAATTTTCCTCTAAAAAGTACAATTTCTCCAAAAATTGCAGGTAATAGAGTAACTGTATCTTATCATTCCCAACATTTGATAATGAAAAACATTTTTAACATGTTGAGCATGAGTTTAAAACAGCAGTATATAACACAGCTGGCATCAACTTGTCGAGGCACTATTTAATATGTAATTATTGCAAAAGATTTTAACTGCAAGTACTGTTTTTAGCAAACTCATGGCCCTCAAGGCCCTATTAATACCCGTACGGCACTCATACTACCTTGTTAGAGCTCATAATACCAATTTGAAATTGATGGTCATGTTCCCAATGAAAAATATGACTCTTAAAATATGTAATCTGGATATTTAGGACATACACCCCATCTATTTGGAGCATTTATCCAAGAGAACACAGGTTGGCTCTTCTGTTTACCCAGTGTAGGGGCCACCATTGGCAACCCAGTGACAAGCTGGACACACACAACAGACAAACTCTGTACAGACTGAGCTGGATTTGAAACCATGCACCAACAGCTCCAGTGCTGTAAGGCAGCAATGTTACCAACTGTGCCACCATGCTGCCCATAATCTGGCGTATTGGTTCTATTAGCACTATTAATAAAATTTACTTGCTAAATTAAATCCCATTAACATGCAAAACAGAACACTTCAGTGGGGCTTGTAAGAATACACCTGCATCTGGTGTTTCACAACCAGACATATGCAAATAAGCAGACACCAGCTGGAATTTGTTTCAGCCACAGGCCACCAAAATGGAAAGTATAAATCAACGGAAAAACATGGCCAACCACTATCAATTCCAGGCAAGCACACCGCCGTCATGTTTGATTACAGTTTTCGTTAACGGCCGCCAATGAGGCAAGGAATCTGGCGTTGGAGCAGCCCATTCCAGGAGCTGGATGTCGGTACCTATTACCTCAACGCCATCATCTGCCTGTCCACCTGCAACTGGCAACTTCGCCCCGTGGCACCACATCATGGAAAACTCTACGGCTTCCTCAAGATGCATTCTCCAAACCCTCAGTGGACAACTTATGTCATTCGGTGACCGGTCAAAAATGCAAATGTTCTAAGAGTCAGAACATACTGTTCACCTGCAACATTGACCTCAATAGTCCATGAGTGTCACAGGTAAACACTGACCACATGTGATTGTTCCATTTGTAAAAATGATGGAGCAGCTGCCAGGAAATGTCTGATGATTGTCAGAAGACTGATGTTTTGGCAGTGGAACGAAAGGCCTATAAATGCGCAGAGCTTGCTTGTTTTTCTTGTTGGAGCAGTCGAGCCAAGATCTTGTCATGCAGTCTGTGTTATCCAGTCAATCTTTACAGTAACGCAATCCAGTCTCTCTTCCTTGCTCGCTTTGTGCTGTGCAGCAGCTCCACAGTCATGTGCGATTCTTCTTGCATCTGAGACAAATTTACATTCAGCTTTTAACATTTTTAATTATTGTCAGGACAAATGCATCTTTGGCAAATTTCACGCAGCAGCTGTTTCCAGTCCACACCGGAGTGAAGTGAATTATGGTTAGTTACTTGTGGCACTTTTTTTCAATGTTGCTAACATGAAGCAGGTATTAAAACTAAAAAGCATGTCTAACTGATCTGAAGGATCTTAGAGGTTGCCATGCAAATGTATTTTTTGCACAGGTAGTTGCTGGAGAGATGCTGTTTGGCCGTTGACAGAGTCGTAGTGTCAGGTTGCTGGCCATTGCAGGGCTTGTGTAAGTGTTTGCATTCACATTGCTGAGTAAATCCATATCACTTCTGTCACAGTCTGAGGAGAATCGGACACATGTCCTCAACTAGGCATGAAAAGCATTTCACAGTCCGGCTCAGAATATTTCTTCCCAGTTTTTGTATTTCTCTACCAACCAAAATTTGTTTTTCCTTTCAGAAAAAAATGCAGAAACACACATTAGGGCTGTTAGCCTTATATTTTATTAGTTTTTAAGGATACAATTTTTATATTCTGATGACTGCTTAACATTGTTCTGAATTCAGTGAATCTGTAAATCTACACTTCTCTGAGAACTATTTATGTTCACTTTGTCATTTTGTGGGCTTTCAGCATGAGTTCCAAGTATGTAACATGATCTTTCTTGTTTTAACTTAGTCACAAATTGTTACTGTTATTACTGTCCCTCACCAAGAACTTATCTCATCTTATCCTTCAGAGACAGACACATCATATGTACAAATGACTCAAAGTAAGGAATCAAAAATAATGTTCAAGGTTTTGTACCTTCACACCAAATTCTTCAGACATCGGAAGGATTAAGAGTAAATATGCTTGCCCTTCATTTTAACAAGTGCTGTCCAAGCACATTCAACAGGGAATTGGCAAAATAGCATTTTTGCAGAAATAATTTTAGAGTTGGACCAGGCAGGCAGACTCTCCCAATGGTCAACATGAAATCATATGAACTCTCCCTGCTCCTGATTTAGTGGTAACAAGCAATGCAATCCTATTTACACTAACTCTGGAACTGTGGAAGGCCGTTGCAACAAGTTTTATTTTTCTTTCCTTTGGAAATTGCAAAAAAAAAAAATTTGTTACAAATTCACTCCAGGAACATGAGGGAAATGCAATATTGGAGGACAGAGGGTATGAATTTAGCCCTGCATCAAGGTGACAGCCTGTCCACTCTTGCCAGCTAGCCTACAAGCCTAGAGTAGAGCACCTACAGACATAGACTGTCAGTAACCAAAATAAATCCACAACACATCTGAACTCCCCAACGATGTAGATTTGCTGACCTTCGTCCATCACTCACTGTATACACAGCTGAAAGTAAATCTGTCAGTGGTGCCCATGTTGGGGTTTGAAGGATTAATGTGTTGATTGCTCTGTTTCAAGAGGGGGAAAAAACAAGCAAAAGTCAGTAAAAGGTGCACCAAGAGAAACATCTGCCAAGCGTCTCTCAATAAATAACCAAACAAGACACCCTTTTATAAACTGGCCACCCCAGTCCTGTGCTCTGTTATGTTAGAATACTCTGAATGGTACAGGTCGGCTCTTCAAAGAACGTGTATGGCTAAAATTGGAACGTAATGTATAGCATGTAGTAGCAGTCCTAAAGAATTACTCTTTTGTACCAGCTGCTTTAATAGTGACAAAATCATATTTTTTCCAGTCTTGTCTTGTGATGCCCCTTCGTATACTTTTGTCACCTGCCTACCATTTCACACCTTTGACACCCCCTTCACGTCTTTGGTGCTGATGCCTGCCAGCCCAAATTCTTCAGTTCACATCTTGGATCAAGCACCCCTGAGGTTCCTTACTGGCCTCAGGTGGCACGGGTCAGAGGCTCCCAATGTTTTTTTTCCAGCCAGAACACAGAGGATTTATACGGATTGTCGATCTAGCCTGGCCTGTGGGTAAGGCGGTGGTGTAATGACCAAGAACAATTTCACAGCCTCATGGTGCTGCCCTCAAACACATACTAATTGGAAGCCCAGATCTGGAACCACACAGGCACTATTACAGACACTCACATTGCAACAATAAGCTTCTTCTTTCAGCAGCTGGAGAGTCAGTCCAACTTTATACAGACTTTCCAGTGCTGACAGGTGGACCCGCCTCCTCAGCCCAAACACTCATAAAATCTCCTATTCTTGCTTCATAAATCTGCCAGTGTGAAATGAGATTTGTGATTTGTCACTGACCATGCTAATTGTGGTCACGTGGTCAGAATTGGCTGTGATCTTATTCTTGCTTTTCTGCTTCCTTGAGTAAAATTGGACCCTGATATTTTATGGTGTTGTACCCAACCAAAAAGAAAGGCATGCTGAACCTAAAGAAGGACATGTGTCTTTTCCATTAAGGCTCTGTTTATTGGTTGGTGCATGTCCAAAGCTGTTTTTCTGGCCCGCCATGTTCCCAGCACCCAAAGAACCAGGTCATCTGTCACAACAGCACATCTCAACACCATGAAAAATCATGGCACTCTGGAGAGTAAAGATAACACCAGAATTATTATGAACTCATATGTAGTTGGAATCTTTGTCCATTGCAAAGTCTGTGCTAATTAGGTATGCTATAAAAATTGCTTTCAATCATTTATCAATGCAACACACATTCATTCACTCACAAACACTAAGGGCAATTAAAAGTCACCAGTTCACTTGAAATCCATCTTTTGTGGGAGGAAATGGGAACACCAGGAGGAAACTCACATGAACACAGGTAGAACATGTAAGGTCCACACACTGAACTCACAGTCCAGGAGCTGTTAGGGAGCAGTACAGCTAGTTGTGCCACAGTATGACAGGCTTGTTATTTTTGCTTGGTTGCCTTGCCAGTATCCCTCTTGTAACCTTCAGCTTCCAAGTTTACATTTTGAAAAATACACTATCTCCTAGCAAAGTTGTGTGGAATCACCCACACAACGTTATGTGCCAAAATCTTTTCATTTTTTCCGTGTTTCATTTTCAGTAAGTGGAATTGAGTGGTGCAATTCTTGAAGAGTCTCTCGAGGAAAATCTCTTTTGTGCTCTTCACGGTTCCGGGTAGTAAATAATGACCCTTTTCCTAGGAATCATAAGAAAAATAGATAAACTCTTAAGCACGCTCTGTTACTTCTAAGAAAAGTGTGTTGCATTCAGAAGAAACTGGGCAAAGAAACTTGTATAATTAACAAATCAAAACCAATCTTGTTAATACTAGGTACTGTGGTGATGTAGAGTTGTATAACTTTTGTATTCCTTTGGAGAACACAGTAAGTAATGTGAAGTAACTGCATGGAATATAGTGCCACTGTGAAGTTTTTTATGAAAATGTTTCATTTTAGAGAACAATGAAAAAAATTGTTGTTTTTACTGCACATTTGGTTTCCCAACCTGAAATCCAACACAAAAAATCAGCATATGTTTACAACTGCATTTTTGATAAACATGAAGAACCAGAAAAGGTACATTCAAGGAAAAATTTTATTGTCCATAAGGTAAACTGAAATAGGTCTTACAGATGAAGAGATTGAATACTGCAAAATATTAAATCAAAAATTTAAATTATGTCCTATTTGGTACCAATGGAAATGAATACATATGAATAAACAGTCTTTAGTAACGCATTCAGCACAGTCTTCAGCAAACAGTGCAGCCAGTGAGTGCCATGCTTCGACTCTCATTACTGCTGAGGTCAACACCAGCCCGAAGAGCAATTCAATGGAAAATATTCCGTAAATATGAGCAGGTTATTTTCAGGTTTTGACCATGTGTGAAATGGTCATATTGGAACAGGCAACTAGATAACGTAGGCAGGATGGAAACATTATTTCAGCAGCTGGCAGCACCGTTTTGCTTAATTTAATCCTGGGGAAACGGAAATGACTTTGATGGAAACATAGTGGGGCAGTGTGGCCCATCTGCCACATGCCAGAGGTCAAAGCAGTGCTTGAGACAGTGGACTTCAAGACATAG
This sequence comes from Arapaima gigas, assembly GCA_900497675.1. Taxonomy (NCBI): domain Eukaryota; kingdom Metazoa; phylum Chordata; class Actinopteri; order Osteoglossiformes; family Osteoglossidae; genus Arapaima; species Arapaima gigas. The sequence continues at coordinate 252,318 of UFQX01000258.1, read as the reverse complement.
TGAGGCATCTTGTTGTACTGGTAGTACTACTACTCAGAGGTGGGGGGGGGGAACAAAAGGGGATTTTGAGTATTCAGATTGAAGAGGCATGTGTTCAAAGCACTATGTCTGCCAGTATGTCCTTGCTGCAGCATCCTTTCACCTTGGTAGTCCAGCATGTTTTGCTTTCATTTTCTCTGTGATAAAATGACCAACTATAAAGTCTCTGCAAACAGCTGGCTCACTCCAAGTTATGGATGTACAAGTTGGTCTTGGGCAAATGACCACAGGTTTTTGGTGATCAGATCTCTAGGCTGGTATCCATGTTTGTTGCTCAAAGGTCATTTACCTAAATTATAGGACAAACAACATATGTACAAATTAAGGGCAATGCAGAAAACTGAATCCTCTTTTTATCTACCCATTGTGTCTATCTATTGAAAACAACTTATATTTAAAAATAACATTTATAACATAACAGTATTTATAAAGAAAACATACATAAAGAGTAAAGCCAAAACAATAGAATTTAACTTGTATCAGATATCAGTAAGTATTCAGAGTTTATATTATATACAAGACTATAGAGTTTTTATCACCATTACCTATTTACCACCCAAACTGTTCATTTAAAGGCTAACACTAAAGGATATGTTTTTACAAAAATAGCTTGAGCTCTTCTAAAATTGTCATTCAGTATTTTTTCTTACTTAAATCACGTTTATTGACTTTTACATTCTTATGTTTTATTGCAGTTTTATTAAATATTTTCACATAGATTAAAGAAACACCAATATTCTTCCACAAGGTAGAATACTTTATAAAATGAAATACTTTACAATGTTAACTGTATATATATTCCAGCAATAGAAGATATATGATAATACTTTCAATCAGGCATCCAAGCATATGAGACTTTGCAATGCACCTTTAACAGTGTGGCTCAGTTTGATAGTAGAATTCCTAATAAAACAAAATCGCTGCCATCTGATGTTTTATGATCTTCCAAATAATACAAATCTCCCCCTATCTGCCCCTATAGAAGTTATGAAAGAAAAAAGATTTGACATGAATTACTTAGTCTTCTTTAACAAGTACAGTCGTCCCTTAATATTTGCGGGTTCCACATTCGCGGATTCAGTTATTCGTGGGTTTGCCATCGATAATTAAATGGGAATTTTTTGGAGATTTGCGGTGTACTGCGAAAAATCGCAGACAACACACGTATGTAAAACCTTTTTAAAAAATGAGTCATAAATGTATAAAATATATGTACTATTAATCTATTTTATCATTTACTACCATACATACATAGAGAAATTTATTATAAATGCAGTAAAGGGTTAGGGGAGCCTAGAGATATTCGTGGTTTTCCGGATTTGCAGGGGTCTTGCACCCCTAACCCCACGATTATTGAGGGAAGACTGTTAACTCTTGTGATTGGCAAATTTGTCTGTTTCATAACTTTAGTTAGTAAAATTTCATGGTAATCAGACAAATCAAACCAATTTGGCCTTAAGGTTGTATTTTAGCACTGGTGGAGAAAGCAAATTGAGGGGAGGCTATGCTGTAGTTGGAAAGCCTTGGTGCTGTGAACTGGAGCACAACAGCATGGGACCAAGTCCCTGGCAGGCAGTGATTGGAGTGCATTTGACAGCAATGTAATTCTGCCATGTTTGCCTACACTTTGCCATACAAGAGTCTCTCTGGTACTGAAAAAATGTTGCCTGGATTCTGTGTTCTGTTTCAAAATGTCTTGTTTTTTTCCAAATTATTTTGCCTTTGTGTGCAAAAACACTCAGGGTAACAGCTATAGTTCATTTACGCAATGGTGGGGTTCTATCCATTCTTTCCATGACCTGTAATTCTGGTCAGGGTCATGGCAGTCCAGAAGCTATCTTGGAATCCCTGGGTTCTAGGTTTGGAAAAAACCCCTGCATCGGACACCAGCCCACACACACTACGGGCAATGTGCAGTGACCAATTAACCTAAAACATGTCTTGTGGACAATGGACAAGGAAATCCATGCAGACAAGAGGAGAACATACAAACGCCACACAGGCTGAACTGGATTCAAACCTATATCTGAACAGCCCAGGTGCTGTGAGCCCCCATATCACAGGAGGAATATAAACCTATGACACATGCAATAGGAATCTTCTTTAACTTTATGTGTGTAAGTTTTGACAACAGAGCAGTTCTTTATACAACAGTAATTGGTGCGAAGTTAGTTTGTACTTGGAAATGATAATATTTTAAATTAATTATAATTACATATGATTTCATATAATATTTTCCCTTGGAATTGTAAACATTAGATAAAAAGCAGAGAAGTGCAAAAACGTTTTGTATAGTAAGTAGAGATTTTATTATTGTCTTCTAACAAAGTGTTAAGTGTTTTTGCCTATAGGTATATGCAGCTAAGCACATAATTTATTCAATCCTTAAATAAACACGTTTCCACAAGTGTGTAACTATATGTCCTGTTGACAACTCCCTGTAAAATGACCCAGTAGCTCTCAGGTGCAGCAGTGTTTATGTTACAAAGACTCCAGAAGTTTCAGTGCAACACTGACATGGGCAGTAATTGCACTGACATTGTCTATTACAGTCTTCATTTAGTTCCCACTACAAAGCATAAACAAAAGTCAAATGGCCATTTCATAAATGTAAAGACAAAGTCAAAATGCCCACCCAAATCAGTGTTGACGATGACACAGGGTCTCATTGTGTTACCCCAGATCTTTCTCTGTGCCCTTGATTGCGTGGCCAGGAACCTTTGCTAAGCTGAACTCCAGTACACATACAGGGAGGCCACGCCCATCTTTGAGAGGTTCCCCAATGTGCTTCAGATTAGAGCTATGATACTGTCGGTCTTAATAATACTCAGTTTTCATCGGGTGGCTTTTCCCGCACAGCCACAGTTTCCTGTTTACAGTAGCAGCAAATGCTTGGGGAGATGCATAACCCTACCAAGGGCTCCATGACACTGGGGACATGAGGCCTGGTATTCAGTTGGGAAGCCCTGTAGTGAACACTGTGGCTCTCTTCGCAAACTACTGGATAAGGCTCCCCGCTGACATGTCGCAAACACACTGCTGATTTAAAAAATATGTTCAACTTTTGTTTTGCCAAAAGTCCTAGATAGAGAGCATATGGATAGTTGGGGGGCTGCTCCAGGCACCGACTCTCAGTATAACATCACAGGTGTTTTAAAGTAACAGTGGTTAATTATGCTTTAAAGAGCTTTACATAGACTATTTTAGGATAGGATACGATAGGATAGGATTTAACTAATCCCAGCATGAAAATTCACAAAATTCACAATTCTCTCAGTTAAAAATGGACACCTGTTGTACCTAAAAAGTCCTGTACCATAGAAAAATAATGTTGACTAATAATGTTTTACATTTCTGAGCCTAATTCAATTTATCATTCTTCCTTGAGTTTATAGGTCATCAGATAATGTTGCTAAGATTATGTATACCTAAATGTTTTGCTGAACCTCTAAGGCTAAGTGCCTTGTTCCAATGTCAAGTAGACAGGTTGTTCCTTTTTCAGCAACTTAAGTTGTGTAATTTCTTGTACTTAACCACTTTGCTCCCTCTGGCCAAAAGTGCAGCATGCTGCAGAGGGAATACTACAGGAGTCAAATGTGGGCTTTGATCAGCTAAGCAGAAGAAGAATGGCAGCTCCCAATATGATAACACATCCCTGCAATAAGCCCATCCCTTGCCCCTAATTCCTCATTCCAGCTCCTCACATCTCCAGGACAACACATTTCCATCTGTTTTGTTTTGGTGCGAAGTTTGAACATGCTATTATCTTGGGCTTATTTATTGTTTTCTCACTAAGAAAATTAATTGTTTTTTTCCAGTTTATTTTTATTTTGATAATTTTGACACACTGAATTGTTAACAGGTACATTTTCATGTTTTGCTCACAGAATAATCTAACACTAAAACTGTTATATATCATTCTACATAGAAACAGAACTGCTTGAAACTTGTGCAAACTTCAGTTGTCCATATTATGGCATTGACAAGATGAGTTTTGAAGTTGGCTTCCTGACTCAAAGGGATGCTTCAGATTGACACATATTCTCAGTGACCATAACCGTCACAGGAATGATTTGTAGCTCTGTGTTTGAGGTCATATCTGTCCCAGTGAGACCCACAGGAATTGTGGGATCATGAGTGTTGTTCTCATGTTTCTATTAGATGAGTTGTAATGTGCTTCATCTCGTCACCCTCAAATATATTAAAGGTGGTTGACCCTTGATGACAGCCTAACCCTTGAATCCTCAAAGTGCAGGATGCTCCTGAAAAACTACCTTTGACTGCATGGAGAGTAGTATTTCTTCCTTTCCTCAGAAGAAAAGCAACTGTGCAACTACCAATATGAGCTAAACTGCAGCCAATAGTCCTAACTGGCAGCCAATGCCACATCTGGTCAATATAAAATAGGGTTTCTGCTGAGTGTTAAGCTGTGGAGTCTCTCTCCACTGAGTGTCTGGTGATGCTCCAGCATAGCTGTCTCCTGCTCCACAGTCCCCACGGCAACGCCAAGAGAGCAGAAGCAGGTGTGAGAGAAGAGTGTGGACACGTTGGGTGCAGAGTGTCAGGCCTGAGTAACATCATTCTCCTCTCTGACATTCAAGTGCATATCATGTTTGGGGTTTCTGTTGCACCCCAGAATGGGGTTATTTTAGCAAGGTATTTGGTTTTAAAGGCAGCGCTATATAATTCATGCCCCAGCGGAATGCTGGCGATGATGGCTCCTGAGCCATGTAATACTGGCCACTTAAGCAGTTAGGTGACCTCAGACTGATTCGCTGCTCCACCAGCCCCAAAGTTCATGAATAGACATAGAATTGCACCCAGATAACTGTAAATGAAACATTTGGTACTTAAGAGGGAACCCAAATGCAATAGGTACTATATTTGTAAACAGGCCATTATGGATGTTCAGATTTGAAAATGTGTTGTTGGTCACAGTACTCACACATGGACTTGGTTCTCCCAGACTTTAGAGGGGATCCTGCCTTGGATTTCCCTATCCCATGCATGAAATCCATTTTAATCCAGGTTCTGGAACCTGGAGTACTTACAGAAGAAGGACGTAGAGGTCTAGTACCAAAATTCCACCTGTCGGAGAAATTGATAAGTCAATGGTTGGAGATTGACCGCAGAAAAAGAAAGAAGAGGAGAACCACGTTTGTCTGCTCTAATCTCAATGCACAGTTCATAACTGTAGAAATTACACAAAACAGCACTTCATGGCTTCTTTATTAATTAAAAGCAATTTTAGGAGTGCAATGAGTCTGAGAACAATTTGTCAGTGTGTTGTTTAATTTAAAAAATGTAAATGTCAAGTTAAGTATTGCCATTAACAGCCACAAGACCATGTGTGACATGTATGCTGTGGTCAGGCTGGCAAAGTATTGTGGGTATACAAGAGCACTGTGTGGTTCCATAACCCCATTGCAAGGACTACTGCCAAGATACCTTGGTTAAAGGCAGTTTTACATTTCCCCTTCAATCTGTGTCAAACTCTTAGGCCATAAATGTGGAGCGATGATGTTTGGAAAAGAAATATTATTCGTTCAGGAACCATCTCATTATTTCCCACTGTTGTTATACAGGGTAAATATTAATAAAATTTCAGATGATACAAAAATGTGAGCTTAACATGAAGAAGGCAGCTGACTGGGATATTATTTCAGATATGCTCCTTGAAGGACTACTACCCTTACTCGTGCACTGGTTATGCTCTCACCATAGCTTTGGCAAGGGGGTCCATCTGGAAAGCATTTCAACGAGTTACGTATTTATTATCTCACTTAAACCATCCATAAAGCCAGTATTTTGAAATTCAAAGAAACAAAACAGAGTGAAAGAATCCTTCCCAACACGTCCATAGCTGCATAAATTCAATTCCGGCAACTTTGAGGCAAAATGGTGAAAAATGCAGTGAGCATTTGATTCCAATGGGGCTTATTTGCAACAGATGCCACAGGCTGCTAAAAAGAAGTGTTGGCTGGATGTGGAAATGATATGTGTAAACTATTTAATCTGAATGTTTAGACAAAGCTGTGTTTCATTTTGTCACTGATGAAGTACATGAGAAACGTGTTTTCCCTTAACTGTCTAGTGGATATGGATATAATTTCATCCATTTATGTTGTTCTGTTTTTCCCCCCTGAACTTTACTATGGTAGCCACAGGGCATATGTTACCAGGAAGATTAAATGCACATGTTGCTGTCCTTCCTGCCATTTGAATGTTTCCTTTTAAAATCTCCACAGAAGGTACCAGAGGTGATTGCGGTTTTCCTCACAGGCCAGTGAATTTAGGCATTTGGTAATGAATGGCCTAGAATTTAAGTTTTATCTTTTTTGTGAATAATCACAAAAGGCAACAATGTTGTTCTTCCATCAAGCAAAGGTTACTGTCCAATGTTTTAATAATGCCAAAGAACACTATAAAACATAAACTGATAAAATAAATCATTGCTTAGTTATTTGTTTAAAAGGGCTATTTAATTTTTTTTTGTAATAGGCACAAAAGTATCAAAAATGTGAAACCGTGCCAAACTGTTTAACTGTTTTACATACGCAGTTCTGAACTGATTTTATTAACTGCGTACTCCTTCCATTATACTGTCATCATCAACATATTTCAAAGCTTTATGCTATGCTGATTTCAAAATCATTGGTCCAAAGAAAAACTTATTTAGAAAGGCTTGCTTTTACACTGAAACTGTAGAAACTTTATTAACCAATGTGTGCTGGCAAATGTTCCGCCTCATTTTTTACAGTGAAGTAAACTAACCGTCCTCCCCCATTAATGAAAGCAGACAGAATTAGAAAAATCACACAAACAGTTGTTGAATGCAAGTTATTGTTGGCAAAGCAGCACCTAGCAGTCCACGGTTTTTTAAGTGTTGTCTAATCCAGCTTTTCCCACTGTCCCCGGAAAACTGGCAGCGGAAGACCAAGCAGAACAGAACGGTGCAGGCTTTCGAAGACATCACCTGAAATAAGCTGTGTCAGCTGTGCAGCTGGAAAACCACTGGCTGTATTAGTAAAAAAAAATCCCTACAGAAAGGGTATTAATCTCAAGGAGAAAATGGGACTCAAGCCGGTTTGTAAGACGGTGTAAGGGTCAGACAGGAGGTTTCCGTACAATGCCATTAAACCCTTTGTAGCCCAATCACTATTTTCCCAGGAAGCCCTGTCTACGATATTAGTAGCTAGTATGACCTGCTCTTTTCCCAGAACCTTCACATAATGAGCAGCTTGTTGCAATGATCTTATGGTCTAGTGAGATATTAATGAGCTTTTTTAAAGGCACACTGTAGCCATTTAAAGTGCTAAAAAGGCCCCTTTTTGCCTGAAAGCTTATAGGTTTGTGCTGCTCTTAACTCCAGTTTAAGAAGGGGAAAGGGTGGAGAATTAGCGATTACAAGCTAGACGGTGTATGGTTTACAGTTAACTTCCAAATATTACAACACCCTCAATTAGACAGGTGAAAAAATGTAATAGTGTGATATTGACAGTATAGCCAAGGTGTGGTTGTTTCTGTGATGTTCTGCAGGCAAAATAATTTATTAAGGCTAATAGGAACTCACTTTTCCTCTTAATGGGAAAAGTGTTTCAGACATCCAGTGTGATAGTTGCACATACATACCGTTGCTAACAAAAGAAATCTCTTGTCCACCCCCCCACCACACACACAGACGCAGGTGCAGATGTACTAAATGGTGTACATGACTTTTTTCAGTTTTTTCTCATGCTACATACATTCAGATGTACTAGACGCTGATGAAATTTGTCTTCCCCCTACACACGGGGTGGCGGACATCATGTATTTTGTTCACATGCTGATGTACGACATGCATAAAACTTCACACACACACACACGCACGCACACACGCACACACACACACACACGTCACTACAACTAAATGGTACAAGAATTTAATTACATTATGTATTGTTAGTTTTTACTCTTCCACTGCTACACGTTTTTGACTGGGGCAGTGCTGGATAACACAACTAGTAACTTCATAAATTTGTTTCCAATTAGCTTAAACAGAGCCACACTACCTGACATTTCTTTGAATTGACATGGTATCTGCAGCTGTAACCTTTAAAGAGAAAAACACAGTCATAAATAATGACCAGTTATGACATATACCTTTACTCAGACAATAATAATTAATTTTGAATGACAGCATCTTAGCACAGTGACTGCAATATCATTTCTAACGTCTTGTCAAATTAGATGTTTCAGTTTGGTATGTCCAAGATGTTTTGCATGCTGAGAGTAAATAGCAGCTTTTAGTGTTAAGATCGTAGTCGGTAGTCTTTCTATGGAGTCCATGCTTTCACGACAAGAAGGTTCCTTCCAGTTTTGTCCAGCTGCAAGCCCAAGTCTAAATGGGAAGGTTAAAAACCTCTGTGTGCTTCAGCATGATTCTGCTTCTGACTTACAAAAATGAAAGAAGAAAGCATTACATTTTTTTCATTTTTTTCCATTTAGATTTTGCGTGGTGAAACATTTTGGACTGAATGGATGCTGTAGTAAGTCCATAGAGACCTTCTCTATAGAACAAAATGTGATGTGTCATATTGCCATTTAAACACATTTTTCCCTGAACAATCTATGACTTAAACATTTATAAAATAGTATTACCCATCCATACAGTATAACTGCATCACTTTTCAGGTTAAAGTGTTTAACTACTACACCAAATGCTGCCTGATTCAGAACCTTTCTCTAAAATGTCGGTTTCAAGCCCACTTGCCCTTTTTTGCACACAAGCAGGGGTCCTGTCCTAGGCAGTATCCGTTAAATCGGTTAATTAAGATGGAAAACTGTCATTTTAAATTGTACGTCAGCTATAACTAACCATGTTACCTCTCTTCCGTGACCAAATACAGGACAACTACTGTGCAACTTTTGATGGAGTAATTAGACTGTGCTCTGGAGAGTTTCCAGGAGCAACACTGCAGAGGTGCATTAGCAGAATACATACTGCAGCAGAGGGACTCTGATCCTGCAGTCTTCAGGCCACTGAATTCATACTTCCTGCCTTAGATGGAGGGTCTGGGAGGAAGCCTGCAGTGGTCCTTCTGTATGAGATCATAAATTACCTTCAGTCTGAATTAAGGGAAATCAGGCAGTTTAGAATGATTTTTTTAATCTATTCATTAACACCTCAGTTTAAATCGTTGGTGCCTTGTTCATGGATTTTATTTGTGATGAATAATTTTCCTGCTCATATTTTTGTAATTAGTGAAGCATCTGCCATTTATTACTAATGATGCATTGCTGAAATATGACTTTCATTTATTCTGTTAGGTTATGATGACTTTTGAGCTAATTTAGTTCTGTGTTTAAACAGGTTCTGACACCATACATCAGCAAATGGCGTTTCATTTCTGCATGTTTCCTTCTTTTTCTTTACTTTTTTATTTTGTTAGCAAAATCTATTTGATGGTACGATTGTAAAACAAAAAAATGTGAATTCCTTTTACCATTAAAGCTTTTAGTCTTGATTGAGTCAAGAATACCTTTTTAGGCCCTATGACATTTAATGTACTGTTCAGGATATTTAAGGCTCAGGCCCATCAGGACCCAGCTGACACCTCCCTGGCAGCAGTCTGCATGCTGCCATTCACCTGACCCAACCACTCCATGTTGGGCATTGGTTTCGGCTCATATCAAATAGACAGGTGTCAAAGTGGGGGTTTCTTCAGCCACAGAGTCAGCATAATGGGGATGGGGGGGCAGTGAAAGTCTGCTTAGAGAATGAGCCTCTATTGCTGGGTCGTAACGTGATCCCAGGGCAGAGGATTCACCATGCAGCAAGCGACAAAAAACCAACATTCATTGTTTTGTTTTACCTATAAGAGCCAAATCGAACCCTCATCAGGTCTTGTTTTCACCTCAATGTGTCTCCCAGTTTTGAGCAGTGGATAAAGGTGGATAAAGAGCTGAGATAGTGTGACAGCAGTAATAATGCAAGTAGAGCCTCCTTTTGCTGCTCATTGCCTGCTCTCAGTGGTATTGTTTTGTCAAAGGGACCTTGTCGCATCTGAGTATTGATGTTGGTCTCTGCAACTGCTGCTCCTCATATGTAATTGTGTGGGGATTAACTGATGAGGATGGTGAACTTTGATATATGCACATTGGAGTTGTCATAAAGCTAATGGTGTTAGTGGAGAAAAATGGAGCAGCTAATTTCATATTTTTTATTTTTTGCTGTTTCTGATTATTGATTCTTTATTTTATTATTGATTTTGGGATTAGCATTAAAAAATGAAATCACAAAAATAAGAATAATATTTTAATGCTGTTTTTGTTTTGCTTTTAATTTGCTGTATCCAAGCTTGAAAAACTTCACATTTTTATTCCTAGCATTACCCTGGTTCTGGGACAGTTAGCTTTTTCACTTTGTACCTTCCTTTTGGCCATTTATGGTGCAGACACTCTACTAGTCATACTGTACCTTTTGACGAAAAGTCAGCTCAGAGTCCTTTGGCATAAAATTGATTTCAACTTTATTTCTCTGAAAAACTGCCAGACACAATAAACACAATTTGGTGTCAGGCCTGAAGTAACACTAGTCTGACTTTTCTTGTTGCTGTCTCACACTTTTAGCATGATTTTTCTCTCACACGCAGAGCAAGTACTTGTTATTTTACAGCCAGTTGCTGTTTTCTAAGCATTTTAATTTATGGCATTTCATTTAGTCGGTGTTGGGGACAGTTACAAATGGCACGTCTTTAATACTGTGCTTATACCAACGTCTAACCTGCTGGGCCTGGATTTTTCCTTTCTTACTTTAAAATGGTTTATGACACCGCTAAGATGTCCTCCTTCACTTTGTGCTCTTGCTGTGTGGCTGGTAGTTTGCACAGGGCATGACATGTAAGCAGATGAGGCTGCTTGTGCTATCAGAAACCAATGTGTATTGTGCCCTTTCCAGTATAAGATTTTTGTCTTAAATGCTGCGTTATCGATTATTTTTGCAGGCCAAATTTTTTGATACCATATTCATAATATCAGTACTATAATGCAGTATCTCAATTAGTGTTGCCTCCTACAGGACTGTTTCATAATAGTGCTCTTTAATTTTAGTCCATTAAGTAATTTATTCTATTTTATATACATATTTTACATTTCCAGGAAATATTTTGAAACAATGTTTTGGATTTATTATCCATGAAAGTGACCAATATCTGTGTTTTCTGGCTTAACAACAACTTGAGGTATGATATTTGTTCTTTCTTAGTCTAAGCCTCCTTGGGGTGGAGTCGGGATGCATTCCTAACTTTACCCTACTCAATCTTTGCTTTTTGACATATGCCCACATCTCAGGGGATATATATGCACGATATATATCAGGGATATACTACAGGAGATTTCCTGGTCTCACATTGGTGACAGTAGACAAAGAGGTGAAGCAGTTACAGGGATGCCTAAACTGTGGATTTTGTTCTAGATACATGCCCAGAGGATACAAATATATTAACTACTGTAATAATTTACTTTCTCTATTGCCAAGGCATGAGTAATGCATCTTGCATGATTTTGGAGTAACACGAGAAAAACATTTTTGCTGCTGACCTTAAATGGCTACATATTTGAATAAAGATGATGACTAATACAAAATGGATAAGTGCCTGAAAGAAATTGAGAATGACAAATTGTGTAGTTCCCTTCATTAATTGTTATTGTTTTAAATGGGTTTCCATTGAAAACATTTCAGAACCATTTGTGCCTAGTAACCCATCAGCCTACTTGGACTTGTGTAAGCAACATCAGGGGTGAAAAACCCTGGAACGCACTGCTTTACTGTGGCACAGAGCAGCAGTGTGCGTGTGGAAAGTGTAGTACATGATGTTTGATTAAGACAGCAGCCTTACCCTTGTGTTTGTGTATATCTTTCTGTTTGTGTCTGTGTGTGTATGCATGCACATGCATGTGGTTATGCATGTTCTGTCGCAGTTTGAAGGTTGCAACAAGGCCTTCTCCCGACTTGAGAACCTGAAGATCCACCTGCGCAGCCATACGGGGGAGAAGCCCTACCTCTGTCAGCACCCTGGATGCCAGAAGGCCTTCAGTAACTCCAGTGACCGCGCTAAGCACCAACGCACGCATCTGGACACGGTACACAACCAGGAGTCAGGCCTGCACTTGACACCTTACAGCTCATAGCTACACTTACATCCTCCTCTTACAGTTATCTATTCCTCAGCTATTCCCCATATTAGGGTGATGGCAGGTCCTCATTTTACACATGTTGGATCCTAATATTATACAGTAGATCTGTTATTTTATTTTAGTTAACAATAGACTTTGGTAATTAGACTAATGTGACAGAGAGCTGGGTGGAAAGTGGACTTAGTGAATTAGGAAGATGTTGTCTGGCAACAGCTTTGTTTTAATTTGGAAGCATCATCAATTTTTTTCTGAATCTTTGAAAAGTATCAACATATCTCTTCATTGCAATGTCTCTAACTGCAACATAAAAAATTAGAAGAACCAACATGAAGCACCACAGATTTGTTGTACTGGGTGGCCATTTCATTCCAGCTTGAAGGCAAATGAAAGCTCTGTCTGTATGAGCAGTGAGCAAACTGTCATTCCTTCTGTGATTCAGCACACTTCTTTGACTGGCCCGCACTGCTAAGTTTGACTTTTTTGTATTTTAGAACATGAGCAGCACAGCCCCACCAACACCCTCCACCCTGACACCACCAATAAGGCCACACACTGGAGATGCCACTCACTGCATATTTAAATCTCCAAGACAGCTCAGCTTGGTCTTACTGCGGTTTTACCGCCCCATCACAGGGCGGCTCAAGTGATGGTGCAGGGCCCCTAACAGCCTCGCTTGGCTTTTCACTTCCCCCCACTTCTTCGCCTCATAGAGGAATGCATGAAGCGCACTTTTGGCTCAGGAAAACAAACAAGTGGCAGTACCAAGCAACTCACATTTTCCAGTCCCTGGAGTTCTCTACAATAACACTGTCCTGTTTACAGGAATGTCTGAATGAGGAATTCAAACCCGTTAATGCCTCGCTGTATACTTTTGCTTTAACGGCATGCAGAAAGACTAGGGGAATGTCACCTAGTTAGCACCAGCATTTATTGTGGTATGGACTTAGCCCCAGTATTTCCCCTCAGTTCTGCCTTTACAGGTTTTGCTGCATCTGGACACCTCAGATAGCTTTGGGCCCAACTCTTGGAGATGTCAAAAATTTTACCTTACTTTTAGAAGTCATTATTTTTGGTTATCTAAATTATTTTTGTAGATTTACCTCACATTTATTCACTATTATTATTATTATTATTATTATTATTATTATTATTATTGTTGTTAGTAGTAGTAGTAGCAGCAGTAGCAGTAGTACATTGATTTCACTTAAATATAACTAGGGAAACATCGTTTTCAATTTAGCAGTCACCAACAGGGTTCAGAAAAGACTACTCCTAAATGTACTTCTACTTGTACTTTTTTTTAAAACTCCCTCTTTTTAGGGTGTGGTTTGCACAGGTTGATTAAAGATGTGTAATATGTATGCATTCCGAATATATGTTTCTGATACGCTAATTGCTCTGTCTTTTTCCCTCCCCCTCTTTCCATCCTTCTGTGAATGTTCAGCTCAAAGGTACAGTAATAACTTTGTGCTCTTTGGAGTAACATGTGCTTTTTTTATCTTAACCCCCCCCCCCCCCCCCCCCCCCCCCGGAAGAACGGTTACCATGGTGACCCATGAGAAGCCCACAGAAGCCCCCTCTNCCCCCCCCCCCCCCCCCTCTGTCGTTCATTTATTGTCTGAATTCAGTCTCTGCCAAACCTCTCTGCAAGTCCATACACTCAGGACAGTACCTGTGCTATGCTTCAAAGGATAGTTAACTTTTCTAAATGTTAGTTACGTGGTTCAGAAATAAGTATTTAAGTGGTTTTATTATGTTAGAGTGAATGTTGTAATCTGTGTACAAGTGAAAGCTGGCGTGTTGAAATGTTTAGTAAAGTTTGCATGGGCAATAGCAGCAATGTGGACGACACCACTTTAGACCATCAGTTTCTTCCTAGAGTCCTCTTCATCACTCACATTTCAGCCAGCTCATTCGCACTTCAGCCATAACCACCTCTATGTATCCACATCCACAGATGTTTTTTGCCTGTACTCTACAGTGCAGGGGTCTGTGAATCCCATATAGGCCTGTGCTGGGACCCCACCCTCTCCCCTACCGCCCACTCACCCTCTCGTGACCCAAGGCCACACGTGCCCCTCCCACCATGCCTGGGATATGATGTTCATGGCCAGAATTCCAAAAAGAGCGCAACGAGAAGTGATCAATCATTCGCCTGTCAGCAAACTGTTGATTTCCCGTTTTTATTGTGTGTAGCTATCTGGCTTTTTACCATGCTTTAAAGTGCCATAACTGTGAACAATACCAGAGATTTTGCTTTAAATTACATTTGCTGGATGTACTCACATACACTTCATTGCAGGGTTACCCTGTGCATTTGTGACAGAAACCATTTTTCTTGCACTTGAGTTTTTTATTTAAAAAATTCAAATCAAATACAAAAAAATAAGATAAACTGCTAAACAGATTTACGGGTGTGCAATAATGAATATTAACCTGTAACAGCTAATTATGTGCTTCCATGTACAATATAGAAAAGAAATATAGGGTAAAAACAGTGAGTGGCTGAAGAAGCAGAATACAATGGCTGGGAAGCTGAGAAAGGAATAATGTGAACACAAACACTGTCCTCCAGTGGATGTTTACAGGTGGTCTTTGTCACTGCACTTCAATGATGCCTCTTCTTCCATTTGTGGCCCATGCACAGAAACCTTATGCATGCCAGATTCCCGGCTGCACCAAGCGCTACACGGACCCCAGCTCACTGCGTAAGCATGTGAAGGCCCACTCCGCCAAAGAGCAACAGGTGCGTAAGAAGGTAAGGCACCCCCAGCACCATTGTGAGCCACAGAAAGGATTCTGGATGGCAGGAGCAATGGACTTATTCAGTGGTTTCACCTTTAGTTTGTTATACTGTACAATTCCAGGGATGGAGAAATTACAAGATCTCACCTTGGCTGTTTCCATTTCGTTTTCATATGTGTGTACCTTTGTATCCCTGTGTATTATTTCAACACATTCCTCATTAGTTTATGCCATTAAACATTATTTGTACAGTCATTCAGCCCGTACATATAACAAAAAAATGGCAGAAGTTTGACCAAGTTGCTTAAATGAGATCGAAAGCCTGTTGAACAGCAAATGCTGAAATGCATTTGGTTTTTTTCACTGCACGGGCCGTCTAAATATCAAAAGAAAAGCCCCATTGTTTTGCTGGACTTAATCGTGCACTAAAAACGGATGATGTAGTCCTTCATGTATTCCCGAGCTTTGTGCTGTAAACAGAAACACATGTGGGGTTGTAACAGTGTTAATAAGCTGTGGTACGGAATCCCCCAGGGGCCAGATGTGGCGTAAAAATGTCAAACAATCCCCCTCAACATCTCCGAACAGAAAATGTGCACAAGGGTAATATCCCAACAGAGAGAATTTAATTATGTTGAATGAATTGCAGCATGCGGTTTATAACAAATAGTGTGAAAGAGCTTGGAAAGCTGTTGATATTTTGCGGGCTCTGGCATCCTCCCTGTTCTGCTCAAAGGATACATAGAGCCGTGGGATGTATGAGCGTGATGCTGTCTTTATTAAGTAAGGTTTTTAGATTAGTTATTCATTAACAGATAAGTCATGTTTAAGGGGTGCAGGTGGAACTGGTTGGACAGCAGTCCCCTACCAGGGTGTTACAGTCAAGCCTACTCAGTAAAGCCTGCAGAGTGAAAAGAGGCAGGTACTTACAGGAAGAAGTGTACAAGTGTCTTTGGTTGACGCAGGTATCATCAGAGAAATAGCAACCAAGCAAACAGTTTCAGCTGAACCAATAGATAGATTTATGACATATTTTACGGAATATTTTAGGATTTCTTTCTCCTGATTTAAAATGTAAAGCATACATTGCTACTGTAGTCCTAAAAGTTCTAAAAGTTTAAAAAAACCAGTTCATCTGGAAAAAATAGTATGATTTTAGTGATGTGCAGTATTACAGAGGTCAGAGGCCAATAATAACACTCGGTTACATTGGATTAGTAAGAGCTTGGATGACTAACAGTGAAAACAGACAAAAAAAATCCTCATCACTGAAAGTTGCCAAAAAATCTAGGCACTTTGACCAAAAGACATCTGGAGACCTATAATTAAAAATAAGACAGTGTCATTTACTGCACACAACACCAGATGATGCTGTTCATTATTATTCAGATCGGTTCCATATAAGCATGATGCTGAGTCTGAATTTGCAAGGATTCACACAATCAGCGTGAAAGTGGATGCAGCTGAACAGAGTAAACACACTGGCTCCCTTGTTAGTACTGTCAGCAGAGCATCAACGACATGCGAAACAGTGCACGTGGCCACAGTGTAGGACCTCAGAGATACACAATGACAAAACCTTGGCCCTTCCTACTGGCTTTCTGAACTGTAAATAGTGGGAGACTGGTTTCCTTAATCTCAGTCTTCCTCATGTTTCCAATAAGATGGGTGCCTGTGGTCCACAACCGGGCCTCTTGGAGAGCCATTTCCTCCAAAGGATGTCATGTGGAATTCTTTTTTCATTAAAATAAGTGTTTGGTTTCTGTCCAATTTATGCAAATATGCTTGTTTTCATCCCTTCCTTGTACTTCTGAAACAAAGGCACAAGGTTCATTTGATAAGAAATATATTTTAAAAATTTATTTCTGCTTTGTTAATGTGTGGTCAAGTCAGACGTGTTCACAACCTCCATCTAGCAGAAAGAACCAATTAGACTTCAAGGAGCACTATTATTGGAATGACAAATATATATTTGAATGACACTGGTCTCCCACTCACTGTCTTGAGTTCATGTCTAGTCCTTAGAAAAACAGGTACTTAATGTGCAGTACATGTTGGAAGGTCAGGATGTCCTTTTATGGCAACAGGGCAATTGTAAAAACTGTATTTTTTTAACAGCAAGAACAAATAAATTGTTCATACAAAAATGTTGGACAGCAGAAGAAGTGAGGTATGTGTTCAGTGTAATGTTCCTGTTATGTTCCTTGGCCAGATATTGTTGCTATAAAGAGTCTCAGCATAGTCGCAAACCCTGTTTGTCCAAAATCCCAGTAATTACATAACCATCAGTGATGTCCATGTTTTTGCTTGCCAGTAAATTGGTCAAAACTCTAATGCTGAATGATGCAATAACAATATATTATTTTAAGGATGGCAGTGAGCTTTTCACCAGCTGTGTTTTCTCCCCTCCTGCCCCTCTTGCGATGGTCACTGTGTTTCACTGCACAGCTCCGCTCTTGCCCTCATCTGGAGTCGGATGTCCTCAGTGAGTGTCTGGCCATGCAGCACCTCCACACCTCAACCCCATCTCAGCACCTCGTCAGCGGGAAGGCAGCCAGGTCCCTTGGGCTGGGCCAGGAGATCTTCACAGGTATGCACTTATAAGGTCTCACCTTACCGGTTCTCTGAGCAACACTAAGCTTTCAAATTTCACTTTGGATTGATTTCCTGTTGCCTAAACAATGGATTCGCTCAACAAGAGATATTTGTTACGTGTAAGACTTAGTCTAATTGATTGCTCAAACATGGTTTCACATGCAAACAGAGCTTATGAGGATTACTGTGTTTTAGGACACTTGGGGAGGGGGGGTAGTTGATGAGCTATAGTTCTGCCAAACATTAGCTCTGATAGAACTCTCTGATGGGAGTCTTCCTGCTAGTGGGATCGTAGAGAAACATTAGAAAACCCATGTCTACAGTGTTGCCTCCTACACAAACAGTGTAGTAGGACATGGAAGTACAGTAAGCTGTAGGGTAGCAGGTGGCATAGTGGTTCAATTGTCATTCCAATCTAAACACCAAGGTTCCAAGCTCACTTCGTGCTTCAGCACCTGATACTTATACTAGTTGCTCCAGTAAAGTTACCCAGATTTTTACACAGGTAAATCACTGTAATCAGGTTGGAATACAAATCTTGTATATTGTAAGATATTTTGGAGAAACAGGTCAGCTAAAGAAATTAATAAATAAATTTGGTACCCATCTCAATAGGGTCGGTGCCCTATTTAATTTAAACTGTATGTTTATTTCTGATATGGGGTAAATATGCTGAACTTGAGCTGTTTTTCAGGCCCAGTGACTTTCTTCAGATTCTGAAACTGGTTTTGGTTATTTTTCAAGGGACTGGCAGTTCTAAATACATCCTTCAGTTAGTTTACTGTAATCAAGTGAATATCAAGCCCACAAAATTCATATTTATGTTTTTTGTTTTATCAATCATCACATTCCATTCCAGTCAGTCAGACCCATATACTCTGAATTTAGCCCCCTGAACCCCTGGTGAGATTACTGTGTTAACACATGCAAAATACAAAAAACATATGGCTGTAAAGTTTTGCAACAATATTTGAACCAAGTAGCACTTTCTCACTTTCTTCTAATATCACAGTCTTATATCAGTTTCTGACATTCCTTACTGAACGTTGCTCAACTGAACTGCACCAACCTGTGTGTGGTAGCAGATCTGACAGCTCAAACCAAAAACTGCACAAATGAACCAGACCAGGAACGCAAATTGACCAGAATCACACATAATTGGGCAATACCACACACATACAGACACACACCAAAACACACATGGATACCATTTGTTTCACCGCAGTTTAGCTCTATTGACAAGAACGCAGTACATCTCGTATAGTACATGTATGAACAGACACAGTGTCCACCGGTCTCTACAGATGCGGTTCTCGCTGTGGTTTGAAAGGAGTGTAGAGCGGGTTCATGTACGGACAACAGTGGAAGCAGCCAAGCTCAGACCCACTGCTGCTATTGTTGTCAATGTGGAGGGGAGAACAAGGATTCTTGTCATGCTTAGATATTTTCTTTGCTGCTAGAGAAGTGCTGTGGCCTTGGGGCTGTTT
Source organism: Arapaima gigas (assembly GCA_900497675.1). Lineage (NCBI taxonomy): Eukaryota > Metazoa > Chordata > Actinopteri > Osteoglossiformes > Osteoglossidae > Arapaima > Arapaima gigas. The sequence continues at coordinate 233,275 of UFQX01000258.1, read as the reverse complement.
ACTGAAGGTTGCTTTAGAGAACCTTTATCCTGTCTGAGTGAAGAAGGCCACTTTGGCTGGGGCAGCTGAGCAGAGGTATACAGGGGCAGGTGAAGAGACAGGCACAAGACAGCAGGGCAACAACACGTAGTGGCTAGAGCTGCAACTATGCAACAGGCTGCCTCTGGACTCTGAGATTTCACATTTGAGCCCCACCTCTTGTTGTAGTACCCTTGAGCAAAGTACTTTCCCTAAATTGCTCCAGTAAAAATTATTCACCAGTATAAATCTGTAAATAATTGTAACTACCTTAACACTTTGGAGGAAAGTGTCGGCTAAATGAATAAATGTAAATATAAGACACATCTATACCACTGAGTTCCTCTCTGTCTCCTATCCCACTGTAAATGCTCTTCCCTCATTCAGTCACCTTCTCTATCTTTCTCTCGCTTCAGCCTCTACATACTGCTTTTTCTACTCTGCTTTTTTGTCTTCATTCACTTTTTATCACTTTGTCAATCTTCATCTGTAACCTTTGCACCTCTCTTTATCTACTTGTGTTTATGTATCACTTTATTTTTTCTTTCTTTTCATTGCATGCTCTCTGTTTCTCTGTGCTTTTCCATGCCCTGTCACATGTACATCTCAGCTTTGCCCAACATTGCTCAACAGAGGAATATGGACTCGGCTGCAGGGCACCTACCCCGGGCACTGATCTCTCAGCCTGGTGCCTCTTTGTCTCTCAAATGCTTCATACTTTTTTCCTTCCTCACACCAGACCCTTTTTTCCCACAAAGCATCCAATTAAATTGCAGCAATCCCAGCCATTGTTTGTTAGAATTTTGCTGGTTTAGAAGCAGATGTTAAGGCTAAAGGGGAAACCATTTAGAGGTTTTGATTGATGATTTGTCTGTGATGAATGGTTGTGGCCATTTCTGAAAAGCCCGCATAGATGTGGGTTACCCTGACAAACAGCTGGCAACAGTGAAACAACCAAGAGCACCTTCAACCTTAACAGCTTTACACTTTTAGCAACCAGGTTTCCCACAGGAATCAGAGGAGTATAAATTACAGAGCAAATTCAGGAGAACACACTGAATGAAAAATAAGTAGTCACATCAGCATTCAAATGTCCAGCAAAGGTTATGTTCATACACATTTTTCTGGCCTTGTATATGTAAGTAGTTTTCAAAATCCAGTGCACATTTTCAAATGTAAAAAATTGCCAGACATTTAATTTATGCAGGGTGGTGACATTCTAACTAGTATCACTGCATTGCTTAAATTAGAAACAGTTTAGTTTCAGCTGTTAGCATACATGTGATCCACATATTTTATATATAACTGTTTTGAGCCTTTATATCATAAATTCTTAAACCCTTTAAACATACCCCTTTAAATGCATACCCCTTTGAAAATCTATTGAAAGCTAAGGACCTCCTCCTTAAATATCCATTAAAAGTGTCTGTATTTATCCAAGAAATAAATTAATATCCAGCATATCGATAAATTAATTTTGATAAAATATTACATTCAATTTATTCCACTGTAGTATGATTACATATAGAATTAGGTGACAGTAATTTCAAAGTAGTGATGATTTAAATTTTTTTTAGTTTTATTTTCCAAACAAACCAAGGCATATTGGGCCCCTTAAACCCATCTACAGATGCCCAAAGGGTCCATGAACCCCAGGTTAACAACCCTTGCACTAGATGAGTAGTGTGCTTATGCAAGAAATAAATTAAATGTACTGTATATCCTAACACAGAATGATGTTTTGTTCAAATAATCTTGAAATTAATCTGTGCACAGAAACCTCTGCTATTATGTCAGTACTTAAGCTGTTAACTGGTTATTAATTAATACTCAACCCTAAGGTCCATTTGGACTTCAGGGGTTGAGTTTGATTTACCGAAAAACTGGACATCTACTGGTTTCAACTTTAAGGTACACAGGTAAAATATTTGACTTCTGAGCACATTCCATTCATGGGAAATAATTAAAGCTGGTCTGTCTTGCTAGTTTTATAGCTCTGGGAAGTTACACCTCAGTACAGTTTTAAAGAAGTCTTGCAGTGCCACATGCTAAATGAATTTAAAAAAAAATTTAGTGAGGCCATTTTGATTCAGTGGTCCCAGTTTCTCAGACAGCTGAAACTGACATCATTTATAGAAGTATATCCACGGTGACATAATTGTGTATTAAAATTGTGTGAGTAGATTCCATTGAATGTATTTTGAGTTTAATGGAATCATACCTCAGTGCACAGAAATGCTGCACTGAGCACTTTAAAGAAAATTATTTTAAATATTGTAAAAAATACACTAAAATAACAAAATCCTGTGAAACCCAAATGGTAAAAGTCAATAAATAGATTGCAACTGGCCTGATCCAATTATGCATGCCATTATAAAGGATGCACCGCAGTTTGTAAACAGAACAAACACAGACAGCTTGTGTTCAAAGGGTTCTGACTAGACCCATCCAGTGCTCCAGTGTCATAACAAGAGCCTGTCACCATGGTTAGCTGATGCGGAGACAGCGGCAGTGGGCCGAGGAGGCCCCAGGCTTGATGTGGAGCGCCTTGCTGACCCGTTTTGTTTGTCTTTAAGGGATGTACGCCGGCTCCAGTGGCCACCAGAATGGAGCCACATCTGGACTCCTCCCTCCCACACACAGCCTGTCCTCTGGGCAGCAGGGCTTAGAAACCAGCATTGGCTGCGCCCACAACCATCTGCCCCCCATGTCCGCCACAGTCAACAGCCATGAGGGGTGAGTGATGCCCAGGCCACAGTACACGTGCATGGTCCAGCAAGGCTGGCAGTGTATTTACCACATCGTAACAGCAGGCTGGTATCAAGTCAGTCAGCTTTTCGAAAAGGCTTGAGTCTTTAACATAGAATGTGGAGGAATTCTTCACTGGAAATGCTGTGTGAGCTTCTTATGTGTAAATATCGCCACCTATGTCAGACTTTGTGGCAAAAAGATGTTTTCACTGTACAGAATACATTGTGTTTCTAATTGTATAATCCAGTATCACCTCCTCAGGCCCTGGTGGACACTCAGGTTTCTTGGTCATCTTAGTGTCGTTACCTCACCAAGCCCACCTCTAGCTCCATATGCACTACTGCAGCCCTCTGTACTGGGGGTCAATGTGTACACAGATGCTTGGCAGCAATTGATCCAGAAATATGTAGTTAACCTAACACATTTCTAGTCCTTTGAGAGTCCTTGGTCATTATTTGTGCTTTCCTATTTAAACTGAGTACAAATTAACTTTTGGAGCAACCATTTAGGGAAGAGATGTGTTTCAATGTCACCCCACACAGGGCGTGTCAAGATAAAGTTAGTCATTGCTGGGCCTCAACAGTCCTGTAGGCTACTCTGCCTGAACTCTCATCTCAGAACAACTGGACAAATGCTTCCTCAGGTGCTGCAGGGTCCCTGGGGAGTGAATCCAGGGCCCAAAAGGGGTTCACAATGTTTAGGCAGGCCATCCTCCTTTTGGGATGGTGGTGGGGACCACCACCCAACCTTCTGACTCATCCCTGGATAGATCTGTCAATGGGTGGTGGGTGTATGCAGTGGTCATATGCAGTCGTCTGTTTTGAGTTGTCATTCCCCGGGAACACGGAAGTGGTCAAGGTTTCTCATACTCAGAGCACTGACGACAACAGTGGCAGCACTGGATTTATGGCTCCAGGTCAGCTACATGTCACTGACTCAGTTTATGTGGGGAGACATTACACGTGGCAAAGCATGAGCTTAAAGAGTTTAAATACAGTATCTCAGCGAGTAACCCAAGTATATCTGTTTCTTTAACAGTTTCCTGCCATAAAAGGTGGAAGTAACTATCTGTGCACAGACTGTCTCTGTTGTTATTACCTTTGAAATTATATAAACTTGGCTTCTAGTTTCCCAGAGACAGTGATATGGCAGTGTAGCCTTATGTTTATATTATAATGCAGCAGCTTGGTCATGGTTTCATGAATGAAATACATACTAAACTTTACAATCGTAAATATTCCCCCTTTATTTCTACCATTTTAATGAAGCAGATGCTCAAGCAAATTCTCAAGAGTACAACAGCAAGGCCAACTGAACACTTTCCAGGCATCCTCTTCTTGCCCTGCGCAATATTATAACTAGGTAGATAGATAGTTATAAACTTAAACATTGAAACTCAGTGCTAGCATGCAAATAGGCCAACAGATCAACCTGAAAGCTCCCAGGAAGACCTATTGGAGACCTACGGCTTTTTAATAAAAGAGTAGGCCATCCTTTGAAGATATGTTAATTTCAGCTTTGTGGATCCTCAGATAGTAGGACAGTAGGACACCTAGCTGCTCTTGTCACTAGTGGTCTTTTGCTGACCCACCAAAGCCCACTTCCAGAAGGCAGAGCAAGTGGTGGAGCTGCATCCAGACCTAGGGCTTTTACCCATGGCCCGTGCCCTTTGTCAACCAAAAAGTGTCCCTGCTAGAACTGGCTGAATTTCTGTGTTTGGAGAGGCTGGCCACTTGTCTCTACGTGGCATATCACAAAGAAGATGTTACAAATGTCTCCTTTCTTTCAGAAATAGTAGTCAGAATAATGACCAGTGGCTTGCTGCCTCTTAGAGGTGTGTCAACTCTGATAGGTATTACAAGTATATAAAAAACAAGTACTGCTTCTCCACATGGTATCAGTTGTGCCAAGCAATGCTGCCAGAGTTGCATTTGTCTTATTGTCAGGCCATCTGTAACAGATTGAAGCACATATCTCTGAGCACCCTACATCCTTGGCTTCCTTTTCTAACAGAATCACAGTTCTAAGGTATTTTTTTCCTAAAAGCCTGTCAAGAAATTTTTCAAGGTAATTTAATATTGTGATATTTTTTCTTTTTGGCAGAAAAGGTCCTGAAAACAGAAAAATTAAGAAAAGAGAAGCTACTGTCACTAAATGTTAGCATGGTGCATTTATGGCCACAGACTGCACTTTATGGCTGTGATCAAATGGGCAAACGGGATGCCACAAAACTGAAATGAGCGGGATTCGTTTTGGCATCCAAACCAAATAAAGTGGTGCCTAGACATACGGAACCTCACCAGCAAAATTAGCTGGAGCAGCCACTATTTGTCTTGTCCTGAGAAATGAGCTGGTCTGTGGCAGCAGGCAGCAAATCGTGTTTTCTCAGCGGCTGAGGAGCTTAGACTGAGTGGCAACCCATTTCACTTCACATAACCGTCACCACTGAGACAGACATGACAAAAAAACCAAACAGCAAAAAAAAGTGGCAACCTAAAGCAACAGTAATGTTAAAATGTAAAGACTTCACTGGCCTCATGTTTAAGCTGACTAGAGTGAACTCACTTGTGAAACTTCTTTATGAGGTTTCATGAACTTTGGAAAAATAACCCTTTTCATTTCGGTATTGAATGACAAACTTTCCATAGAAGGACTCAAATTAAAACAAGATATGCTGATTCCACTGAAAAAGAAGCACTGTTCTTAACCTGCTTAACGCAACTGTTTCCCTGCCATGCATCACAAACATTTCAGCAAGGATGTTTTTTGAGGTTTCTCCAAATCAAAATGGGAAGTATAGGAGAGACACATTAACAATGCAGCTTTACGTCACTCTGTGAATTCCATTAACATGATGTGCCTGATCAAAAAATGTACTTAAGTATAAATGTCTGCTTTATCAGGCAATCTGCAGGAGTGCTGTGCCAGGACCTACAACAACGAAGGTGCAAAATGCCTACTTTCATTTGCCTGTAGATTGAGGATTTGATTTAAATGTTTAAAGCCTGTGGTGTACTCCCTCCTGCCAAAGTCAATATCAGTTGAGCACTTGTTTTTCCCAAATGGTTTAGCAAGACATTAAACATTTTGACAAAATTATCTGACTAAGTTGACTATGCACCAGCAGGATCTGACCTCATTGCTAAATGTGTTTACCCTGGCTGAAATGAGCCATTTAGAGTCATTTTACTTATTAAATAGTAGAGTAATTTCTGAAGCTAATACTGGAATGTGCCTTTTAAAGAGTATTTGTGATCTATGGCAAATATGATCTGTGGTTGGAAAAGGGGGGGGGGGTGTCAGGACGCCTGGGGGTGCCAGTAGGGAAGGCAGCTCTCGCAGCATGATGCTTTAGAGCTCAGACCCAAAAAAACTTTTACAAGATTCAAACTGTGAATCTTTAATGAACATATGCTTTGTAAACAGGGGATTTCTGAAGTGTTGATGTACACTGGACAGTAAATGTTCAAGAAGTTTGCCATCGCTTTCAGTGGCTCCTTTGTCGCACAGTTGGTCTGCAGTGACCAATAAAAACGTTTTTACTGCTCTGTAGTTTGCGACACACTCCTCTTATTCACAGGGGCCAGATCTTTCATAATGTTTCAAATTAGCGAAAAGTATAACATAATCTAGAAACCTGCTCTTACAGCCCTTAAACCCTTTTTAGCAAGCTTTAAACTTTTTTCACTGTAAAACGAATTTTGGTGAGTCAGCTTCTGGAGAATGTTGTGCTTTATGAATCGTACCCTCGTTTATTTTTGAGGAGTTAACTGTTAAACTGATTAAAGATTGAATCCGTATATGTCAGCACCCTATAGATTACTAATCTAAACTACGCTCTTGTCATTCCTGCTATGTTTTCTTCTGGCAAGTAAGCAACCGTTAAACACCATGATGTAGTACTCCACACAGCTGTCTACTGAATTGACTCAGACCAGCTCACTAATGCCATATATATGTCTCAAATGTACGGCAAGCCTGGGCTTTGGCGAAACACAGAAAACATCATTTAAACTATAATTAAAGTTTTACAAAAATGAATAGTGAAACTATCCCTAATTCCCAGAATTGTGAGTAGGAATTGTAGAGTAATTCAGAAAAGTCTCAAAGCAGCCATGTAATGATCTCTGACATTTTCTGACAGAGCTAGTATCAGTTAAAGTAAGGTAAAAATTTGTTTCTGTGTTTTTTGCAGAATTTTCCCCATTTTGCTACTGTTTTTTCCAGCAGCCAAGTGTTAGATATTTGTATTAGTTAAACTTTTATTCTTCAATGTCAGGCATTATTTTTTTCCTTTTCCAATATGCATAATAAATACCTTCTTGCTATGGGCAGGATTCATCTCTGAATGGTTGCTGCACAGGATTGCCCACATCTCTAGCAGAGTGTTTCAAAACTGTAAGAAGTGTATGGTTTTGGTTTAGTATATACAGAATACATTATGACAGTGCATTCCAGCTCTGTAGTTTAACTGATTCTAACATTTCAAAAAGGTTACAATTTGTTGTTGTCTTTGACCTTAGCAAGATGAGGGCTAGAAATGGCCTCACTGACAGGACTGCAGTCATCTTTTTTGGTTTCAAATCTAGTTTACAGGAAAGAGAAGCAGTCCACCTCACTTTAGTATTCTTCTAAAGACCACTTTTGACAGATCATTGATGATGTGGTATGGGTCAACACATGGCACCAAGTGCCAGTTTAACAAAAGTACTATTTGTGATTGTACAGTGAAGTATGAACTGCCAAGTTTCACCAATTACTCCTGTACAAATGTCAGATATAAGTAGATATTAAAACAGTGCAAGGCAGTTGGTAGAAATTGTATGGGTTTTGTACTATGTATCATGCCCCTTACAGTCAAAATATTCTTTTAGCTCACTGTCTGGTTTATAAAAATATGCTTTGTCCTTAAAGGCACAACTGTGCATAATTCATTGATTTTCTAGATCCTCTGTAGGTTTAAGTCAACATATTAACTTGACAGTTTAAAAAACTGCAAAAAACATCCTTCATTGTCCTATCCCTCTTCTGTTTTGCATAATCGCTGCCAGCCTCTGGCCAACAGTCGCCTCCTCCACTACCCTCCACCTGTGATTCTTAATCTTGTAAAAAGCACCTTGGTGCTGTCTGAGGATAAATCCGACTGGTTTGTGGATGGTAAGAATGCAAGGTAAAGGTCCACTGTCCACCAGGAAGAAAGTAGACTCAGGAGATTCAAAAAATTCAAAAAATTCAATGCATGTTTTATGTACTCAGGAATACATGTGTTCAAAGCATCAAAAAACAACCAAAAAAATTATATTAAGGGGAGTACATGTCACATGGATGGAAATATAAAAGTGTCGGCTCTGTTTGTTCTATAGCTTATTCTGAATTATTATATATTACTTTAAATTATTTTAAGTTTTTATAGGTATACTGGAGGCCCTAATTGGAAGAAACTTAAAATTGTGTAATAAATATATTCATTCATAAACCATTTTTGATCCTTGTTTATTACATTGGCTCTTGCTGGAGAGTAAAATGTTTCCCAGAAAGTACTGAACCTATAACCTTTCTTTAAATCTTCAGCGCACTAAACATTCTAGTTCAGCTATGTTACAGATAAATGTTTCCATGCCTTCCCTATCCATCACATATATTGTTTTTTGTCTGAAAAAAGGGGATAGATGTTATATATGGTCAACTAAAGAAGCATTACTCAGTGTTTTCCACTTGAAGGTTAAATTCCGAAATTAAAAACAATCGGCAAAAGAGATTTCGAGTCCTGTGACTGCTGTTCAGAAAAGCAGCTCTCTTCGATCCTCTTTCCCTTACTGGAGCCCAGACTTAGCTAACCAAAGCTTGAAAAGCTTTGCTCTGCTAAGCAGAACCAGAAGTCCAGTCCCAGTAAAAACATTCCCATCACCTCGAGCCAAGCCTTTATCGCTGGCCTGTCGAAGGTTTGGATCCCAGAGCTCGGACAGGCCAGGCCCAAAGGACTAGGATGCACAGGTGATGGAAGATGGATGGGGATCTGAGTATTTTGCCTCATGAATCTTCCACCTACAGAGGATTCTGCTTTAGCATGTCTGGCTCTTCCATTCCTTGGCTAGACTGGTCCGACATAAACCTGGGGTGGTTGAAGCAGTGCTGTGTTACTGACACTATATGAACTTACCAGAACCCTATGTCAATGGCAGGCTCATTTTTATGACTCACACCTTCCATTGCCTGTTAATGCAGCTGGTTTTTGCTGGAGCCATGTAGGCATATTACACTGACACGATAAGGACACCAGGGCAGTATCCAGATCAATACTCCACAACATAACACCGAAACAGCCAGGTTTTCAGTTACTTACTTTTGTTGATAAAAGCCGGTCCTTTGTGTTTCAGATTTAATGTCAACACAATCCAATTCTTGAATTTTTGACGACTACATGTGCCAAAGACATGTGTTTCAGGTTAATTGGTCACCAATAATTGCCTGCAGTGTGATGTGGCTTGAAGTGTGTGTGTGTGTCTGCTTATCCTGCAATGGACTGGTGTTCCAAGCACGATATGGTCTCCCAGCCTAGTGTCCAGTGATTCTGTGATAGTCTCTGGGCTGCTGTGACCTTGACCTATTAGTGTTTCCCACAGCATATTTCTTTTCTGATTTCCATTTTCTTTCTTGTAGTACTGGATCACTCTTATTCACTAGAAGAGGCAGAAAAATTAGTCTGCAGTTAGAGATATACAGAAGGCCATCCACAGCACATGAACCTGTTTCTACACTTGCTCTCCATAGCGCTAGGGTTGAAACCAGCTCAAGATGCATGAGAGGTTGTTTGAGTAGAGCAAAATGGCCCTTCTCATTGAATTCAGGGGGTTGGGGGTACATATCTAAGCCCTGGGTTAATGATCCTAGAGGCAACTGTGAGGCAGGCTCTCAAACCCACTCCTTGCAGCAGCAGAGGTTTCACCCACTCTGGCACACCAAGGCTCTCATCAACCCACTCTCATAAGGGACAAGACCAAAAGCTGCTTGTCAGCAGGGCCAGGTAGGAACAGGGCTGTAAAACATGAAGATGATCAGCTAGGTAAATACCTCGACCAGGATTTACGTTGCATATGAAAGATTCCACTCATTCCTGCTGCCTTGGTGGAGGGCAGCTGGCAGTGATTAGCTTATGATTCACTTTAGCTGCATATAGAGGCTAGTTGTAAAAATATGAACAGTATAACTGTTTCCTGAGTTTGTGCTGACAGCAGCTTCCCAGAGGCCCCAGGTTCACCACTGAAATACATGGCAGTGAGCTCAGGGCCCCAGCCAGTGGCCGTATTAGCTGCACTTACAAGGACGCTGAGGCTGAGATAGGACCGGCCATCTAACACAATACTCCGATAATGTCACTGTGACAGGGTGACAGTTTCATCATTTATCTGCTTTTGGTTTAATGTTCTAAAAGACTCGTGGCACTTTTACATCTTTTGAAAGCTGAAATTTGCCTTGAAATGTTCAAGGACAATTTGTATAGCGTGTGTTTTCAATATAGCTAAAGTTTCCTCTAAGGCTTAGACATCTAATTGAAATTGCAACTACCACTCAAATGCTGACAGATTTGACTCGGATTAGTAAAAGTCTTTCCAAACGGTGTCATGGGGCTTAAAACAACAATAATAATGCTTGGAATTCACAATGTGAATATTAAAACTAAGCAACCATTCTGTCAGAGATCCCTATGCAAAACCTCATCTTTATAATTCTCTCCTAATTCCACAAGCACCCATCTGTTAGTCATAATGCATCTTCTTTAAAGACAAAACTGGTTCATTACAGTTCTTTTTTCTTGTGGTTTTTCTTCTGAGTTGTGAAATTTTAAATTCAAAATCTAATGTTTTCATGTGGTAAGTGTGCTTGTGGAAAAAAGACCTGGATTTCTGGGTCTGGACCAAACACCTGGATTTTGCCATTGTAGATCAACTTTTTGATGAATGAAACCAGAACCTCGTAATGGAAGATCCTGTTTGGGGCATTAGGGGTACTGGATCCAAGTTGTCAACGTCATATATAACACTGATGAGCACAATTTGTTGGGCCAAGGCTTGACTATCAGTATATGTTCTTGCTTCCATAGGTGCTGATCTGACATCACTTTGAGGAAGCACCTTGTCTGAGAGTTTCAATGACATACTGTTAATCACACATTCTGTGTGGTTACAAAGCAACCTTTTTAATGAGATATAATTTGCCAGTGAAGGCTGTTAGGTTATCTCACTGCTGCAATGGGATGAATGACATCTTTGTCTACTGGACCACAGTGTAGCCTGGAAAACACATGATTCAATGCTATGTGTAGTTTAGCAAAACCTTCAGCTTCAAAGATGGTTTGAAAAAACTCTGGCTTTAATGGAGAATTGTTCAATCGGTGTTTTTTCTTTTATTAATGAAATAGGGACCTGTAATGAAATAGGGACATGATCCAGATTCCTATATAAGCCACTAAACTGAAGTTTTCCTCCATCAAAGCATGGGGAAATCTGCTAGACATTTTAGATCAGTGCAGAAAAATCTAGTTTTTCTTTAACAGAATTTACTGATTTGTGTGTAGTAATAATTAATGCAAATACTCAATCAGGAGTGACTGACACCAGAGAAATTATTCTAAGTATCTGAATTTAATGATCAGAAAGACGTTCTTGCTTTTTTATCTAACATCAGTTTTAATTTGTAATTCCACATAGTTGCATTTTTTTAAACTTCCTTGAGTTGTGGATGATGCACATGGAATTGAGAACAACCTTTGGAAATAGTTCTTCTTTAAAAATCAGTAAAGCTCTCTGTGGTAAATAAAGTTTGCATGTGACAGAAAATGTCATCTGTCTGAGCTTACAGTACACCAGTATGGTATCCCACAATGATACTTAGCAAAGTGTGCATACCTCAGTATGGTATCCTAGGACTTGTACACTGTGTGTAGAGAGACTGAATAACTGTGAGTGGGTGAGCTGTGGGAGTTTACTGCCTTAGGGCAGAAATCCAGATCCCTAACACAAATGTTTTTATAGAAAAACAACTGATCCATTTTGTCTTGATTTTGTTTTTTTTTCCTGTGAGATGTGGAATGTGAGATACAAAATATGATCTTTTCATGTGGTAAGAGAGGAGAACTTGGAGGAAGAAAGGAAATTTAATGGCACGTTTGTTCTGTACAGTGACATCCACAGAAATGTTCCACTTTCCAGTTGTTATGCTGAGGAGGTGAAGCTGTCAGTATCCCCACTGAGCACTGTACTCACCTCTTCATCTCTTTACCAGGCTGGTAGCCCCCATCTTGTCTCCAGGGATCAGGTCCATCCGGACCCCGGGACCTCCTCCACAGCCCATGGACAAACATGGCCCCCCAGTTGAGCAGCAGCACCTTACTGCCCACCACAAAGGCTACGCCCACTTCCATGACCCTCCCGTGCATGAAGGTAGCGAGGAAATGGGTTGTCATTCTGGGGTGGGAGTACAAGTGAGAGTGAAGGCTGCATAGTCAATTGTGCTGTAATGCAAAAACTGTGTTCCTATGAAACACTGCAATTTCAGTTCAATTTGCAGAACAATTTCAGTTCAATTTGCAGAACAAAGTAACAGTTTCAATAGAAAATTTGGGGTGGAGGAGATGATGTTTACAAAGAGTAGTCATCACTTAATAAAAACTCACACCTACAATTAAAATATAATGCAAAAACATAATCTATTGCAACATGATAAGACTATCCAGTTTGTGATCATTTGCTCTTTCATTTCTTTCAGACTGCTTTATAACATACAACTTCATTATAGTCCTTCATTTATAATCTCCACTTTGACCAGAATGCTTCTTTACAATCTTCACTTAGGCCACCCATGTTTCATTGCAATACAGTAGATCAGAAGACTAAATGCAAAAATTTGTAATAGCAGAAGTGACTGTAATGTATTATTTTTAGTTTTTTCAAAGTACAAATTTTGTTTGTTATGTGGACTATGCGCACTCACTGACAACTGTTTACTGTGGTGTTTTACATTGGATCATTCAAGTGTTAATATCTTTTCATTCATCGACCCATTATCAATAAGCACTCGTACAGTGCACGACCACAGAGGTGTGGAGCCTTTCCTGGCAGCACAGTGTGTGAGGCAGGAAACACCCTGAACAGGACTCCAGCCCTTCACAGGGCAATCACACACACTCATTCAGTCACACACAGTAATTTAGAGGCACCAATTCAAGAGCTTTGGGAGGAAACCAGAGCACTTGGATGAAACCTACCTGAAGCCAAACTTCACACTGAGTCAGATTCCACAGTTCACATGCAAATTCATAGTGCAGGAGCAGTGAGCCGTGAGCGGTAACCGCTGCAACACTGTGCTGTTATTTAATATCAATACAGTAATAATATCACTCTTTATTTTATATTATACTCCTTTAAATGGATGATTTATGCAAGTCAGCTTCCTATATCAGGATAATTTTTAATGAAGTATTGGAACTGGTTAGAAAATCAAAAGGTAACATTGCAAAATATCGGGATAGTTCAAATGCAATACTAATGCTATTGATGTGGAATGCAGAATTATCATACAGCACTTGTCAGTTATCAAATAATAAGTGTGTCTCTCTTGGGTAGCGGTGACCCACTAAATCCTAAACCACAGTTTAATAAGATTGGAGCCACCTGTTCATCACTGCTGTTTAACTGGGTTTTTGGAGCGTTGGGGTGAAGTACATCTGAATGTAATTCTAGCATGGTGTTAATAAAATGCTCCAGTTAGGTTAAACAAGTGACTTCTTGAATTGTCAGTAGTTGACAGGTGGTCCCAGTAGCCAAAGAACAGACCGTTTAAGGTGATATATTAAACTACATGAAATAGAGCGCCCCCCCACTCCTCCCCCACCCCAGCCACGGCAGGAGAACCCTGTTAGAAAGAAATGGCTTTCAACTCAAATTATATCTTTGGAGCTCACACAAACCACATTAAAATGTGAGTATTCATGCTGAAAAGAGGAAGCAGTGTTTAAGGCATTAGGGGCTGGGGTTTCCTGTATCAATGAAGACCGTTTTGTAACGCTTTTGAAAGACGGCTCTCTGCGGCAGCCAGCATCCTGTGCAGACTTGTGACGCGCAGAGGAAACTTCCGCTCGAGGCTTCGGCCTGATCTGTCTTGCTGGCAAGAGTGTTGGCTAACCGCTATTACAGACCATGTCACCGAGCCCTGTTACGCAAGCAGGCCTCCACAAAGTAGCCTATTGTTATTATATTAACCGTTTATGATTGTGTTTGCCGTGTTATTCCTATTGTGAATGCACATGGGTCGAATCAGGGTAATGGCTTCAACCTGTTCCTGTTAACATTTAATGTTTAAAGCGGACACCTCCCCCCACCCCTGTATTGAGGGGCTTTCTAAACGTTTGCATGTGAAAAGGATCACGCTGCATCAGATCAGAGGAGAAAAGCAGGGCTGCTCCTGTAGTAGGAGCCACCAAAATGTGCTCCAGAGTCTGGGAGTCTAGCAGAGATGGACCCAGTGACCAGCTGTGAAAGTGCTGATCTTCTTGAGGGTGGTTAAGATGTGCGTACATGCAGAACCTTGATATATCATTGCATTTCCCTGTACTGTGCTTATGGTGAAAGATCACAATCTAGGCAAAATAGAGTAAGAGGTGCTTAACTCATGGTAAGAATATTAAATTTCTCTACGGGTGCTGCATGTCAAAGAGACTATAAAGATATGATAGTATTCTGCATGACATTTCATACATTGAAGGATGCACTCACCTTTCTTGCATAAAAATGACACCTCATAAGATAATCTAGGGTCTATAGGGCCATAGATGTCATGTGTTTAATAAGTCTTAGTTTATGGCCCAAGAGGGGGTCATGTGTTCATTGTCATGCTCTCCTGGTGCATAAAGCCACTGTCCCTGTAGACACAGGTGCTGACAATGCAAGCCTTTACTAATGGTGGTTTGTTTCCTGGACAGCAAAGTTGAACATGTGCGCGTGTGGACACAAACGCACACAAGCACAGTACAAGCTGGGGACCACAGGGCCAATACTGGGGCTCGGGGGGCTTTCGCAACTGCTAAGCCTGGGCTCCAAGGGTCGGGTTTTGCAACAGAGATTGGCTCTGGCCCAGAGCTTTTAAGCGGTGTTGTGGGGGTGATGTGCAGCAGTGGAAACTGTTTTTCACGTGCCTGGCCTGCCTTGCAACACTGCAAAATAAACATTCCCTCACTATCCACGCGACTGCACAGGCCTTCAGTTGCCCCAGTAACACCCAAAATGCCTGAAACACAAACTAAGTTTCTCCTCATGTCTGATGTGAGAAAGTCATGATTGTCTGCTCACCTTAATCGACAGCAATGGTGAAGAAGCCGTTATAACCTGAAATGCAGCATCCAGTTCCCTGAACTCAGCAAAACCCTGAACCCCTGAACTACTCTACGAAGAAGTAATCTTCTTCATAGTGCATTCAAAACCAATGAACTTACCAATACTCGACGATAGAAAAACAGATCCCAAGCTCACCTTCCCTCATTGCATTCCTACTTATTCCTACTGCAAGAGCACCAGAGCATCTCAGCTGTACTTGAACAGCAAGACATTGTGATCAAGAAAGCATGGGCTTCCTTCTCAGGCTAGAGAACAAGCGACTTCATAGAGATCTGGATATGTCAATATCTGAGAATGATGAATTAGCTTTAGTGGTTACTTGCCATGGTTTCTGGCAATACTTTTTTTAACTTTTTTCACTTCTCCTCTGTCTTTCTTTTCCCCAGGTTACCAAGGCAGCTTTCAGAGCTGCTTCCATTACGGAGACAATTACCGAATGGAACAATCTGTCAGTGACCTCCATTTATCTGGGGACTCCCACTGTTTCAATCCACATCGGCAGAATGGGTATCCCGTGTCCATCTCCACCAGCTCCTCCGCAGGTAAGGAGAATCCCTCCTGTACCTAACTCTCCTCTGTCTCCGTTTATTCCGGAAAATATGTTTAAATTCAAAACTGAGGCTTTTTGTACAAGATACCGATGAATGTTACTCACATATGAGAGTTGGGCAGAGTGACCTCAGTTGGGTTGGTTTTTAGGGTCCCCCCCACAGACTGTATCCCATGACAGCCACGCGAGATCTGCTTGTTGTGGTTGCTGAGGATCACAGTTACCACTGGTTCTGAATATTGTATCACGCAATGTGGGCCGACATTGTTGTTGCAGATTGTAGAAAAAACACCTTTATTCTTTGTGAACTGGGTGTGATATGTGATCCGCTGTGAGGTACCCAGGTGAACAGTTGTAGCCTATAGACCACAAGTTAGATGCCACTGTGACCAGGAGTCCCTGAGGTCCCACCTAGCAGTGGGCCTGTAAGCAGCACTGTGGAGCCAGGCATCAGCACTCCTGTGAAAGGCCATGAGTGTGTGCAGACAAGCACAGCGACAGTCGTGAAACAGTAGAAAATTGCACGTGGACCCCTGCATTTCATATTTTAGAATTTTGCATTTACATTTTTGTATTTAGCAGAAACTTTATATCAGGAACATGGTCTTAATGATATACAAAATGAAAGTAAGTAATCTATAAGAAATATCTAGTGTGACTTAAAAATTGTATTTCTACCACTCCTGAAAAGAAAATTAATTTTATTTTTAAAAATTACATTATTATGTAAGAAGAATACGTGACCCTGTTCCCTGTGATAACCTTCACAGGGTTCAGTATGGTCCAGGATGTCCAGGAGTTCTCCCCAAGCCCCGAGGAGAATGTCTTCTTCCAGGTGGGCAGCTTTGACCGGTGCCTGAACCAAATTTCCTCAGTGTATACAGAGACATGAGGCACGTAGAGGGGCCGGGACTTGGACATGCGTCCCAGGTTGGACACATCCATGGTCTTCACAGGAGAAACTTTGTTGACTCACTTTGTTTTCACATGCCAGCAATGTTACTTTCCTCACCTTCTCTTCCAGTCTTCCCATTGCTTTTGGAACTACTGCATGTGTATGAACTGAAAATGAATAATTTTGCTGTGTATTTGTTGGTGAAGAAAGATGCATTTGCTCTGTATTGTTGTAACACTTTCATTTTTGAATACAGTTTTTGTTTTCTGCAGAGCTGAAATAGGGATTCTGTGGTTTTAGGAAACAATGATAATTACTGTTATTCTGTCATCTCAAAGTTCAAGAAAACATTCAATTTGTAAAAAATGTACAGTTGGTTTAAAACAGTTATTCTAAATTGTTCATATATTTTCATGTTTTAAATAAATGCCTATACAAAAACATGAATCAGTTACACTTTCTCTGTGCAATATTGCATTACAGTACCCAACATTTTATGTCAACCTTCAACAGATATTGTTGCGTATTTACAATACAGATCTCAGCTGTAAATGTTTGAGTGCAATGGGAAATTTGGTGCTTATGTACAGCATTGAAATGTATCAAACTTGTATGAATTTGTTTTATTCAGACTCGAACCAACCAATATAGCCAAACCGAATATACAAACCTTATATTTTCAGACAAAACATTAGAAGAATTTGCCTCCACCTGCACCTGCATTATGGGATGATTTTATGCTCTGTATTGGTATGAAACCTAAACAAATTTAATCAATTCGGTAACAGGAACTGAAACCCGGCATAAGATACGTGGAAAAATCGCTTGTTCTTGCTAACTCTGCCATCTAGTGGACATTATGCTGAAGCACAACATTTCAGTGGACTTCGACCAATGGTAAAAAATAAAAGCAACCAGTCAAGAGATATTCACTTACTTATACTTTTCTAAAATAATAGGACTGCTTGGAAACACAAACACATCTACATTTTGTTTGTGTACCTTCTATATACAGGAGGTATATGGACTGTATAAAAGATATGTACCTATTATGTATACACATGTGTAATAAGAGAAAATATTCACTTAAATATTTGGATAGCTCAAATTTTGTCCCATTAATAATGCCAAATTTAACTGAGCATTTTCAAACCCCAGTAGTCCCAGCTTGTCAAACATCTTGCAGTATAACTCTAAATGTCAAACTCAGAGATGATTTCTCCTGTGCTCCTGTCTTCCATTGCAAACTGCAGTTTGGTCAAACCCCAGAGTTTATATAAAAATATTCATAAACCTTCACATTCATTCTTCATATTTTCAAACTTACAGTACATTGCGAAACTTTAAACCTCAAACTTCTATTTTTAATTTTCAAAATATATTGTAATGGTGCTGTCAAGCTGGTGTAAATAGTCCTTTTGTGTGCATAGTTGAGTTACCCCAGTTGGGATGTTGATGTTTAATTAGTTGTTCCACCCACTTAGGCATAAGTTCAGTAAAGTGGATTCTGGGAAATATGGGATGGAGGGCCCTACTGTAGGACGGGAATGGGGTAGTGGGGTGCCCTCCGTAAGGTTCTGTACACATGAGTAGTAAAAGGAGTGTTCTGTCAGTCTTACTTCCTTGTTTGCATGCAAGGACCTATTGCTTCTTGGCCTTTTGGCTAAGATCAAAGTGCTTGCATGCAAAGACCTATGACCTCTATTTTTTTAATTTTTGGGTGAGGGTACATGTTCGCTTTTATGTTAGGTACACCGTTTTATGTTAGGTGTAGGGTTTTATGTATTTATTCACTTCTATATATCTAGTTATATAATATTAGTATTTATTTATAGATATTGTGTATGTGTTATTTCACTGCCATATATATTTTGGCTCTTCTGTCTGTTTATTTATTTATTCATTTGTTTATCTATGGATACTTAGATTTTAGTTATTGTAGTGTAGTTTAGTGTTTTACTGAGGTGGGTGTTTATATAATGTATGGTTTTTGTTTATTCATATTTATTATTTGGTTGATTGTTAGTCCCTTGATTATATTTTTGAGTGTTTGTCTTTAATAATTTTTAATTTAAAGGGCGAAAACGTGTTTACACCCACAAAGGTAGGTTGTGTTTGGCAGTATCCTGCAACAGGCCAGGGGACCACCCATCTTCTGTGGTGTAGTCTGCCGGTAAGTTTCCTTTAACTTTTTAGCTAGAGCCTTGGAGTATGTTTTTAACTGTTTAAATTTTTACCATCATGTTTTGGGAATATTTGATGGATTTAAACTAGGGTTTTATTAACTAGTTTTAATTTTTACATGACGGGTTCATTTATTTTTTGGTGTGGTTGTATCAGTAGTTTTAATAAAGGTGGAGATGGTGAATGGAGAGATTATAATTGTCGAGTGGGACAGTTTGGTGGTGCTTGACACTAAGTGTCAATGCATGTCCATTCTGATCCGGGAAATTTTCCTGTTGGTGGTTGTTCTGCCTCAAAATGGATATGCATTGACACATAGTGTCAAGCGTCATCAGCTGTCCCCCTCAACAGTTATAATCACTCCGTTCATCATCTCCAGCCTTATTCTTTTTAAAACAAGAAAGATTAGATGAAGAAAGACAAGATAAAAATTCTTTTTTTCTTTGTAAAGAAAAGGTGCTAGTGATGTTTACACCTAATAAAGAGCAGTTTCTAAGAATCCCGACTCCTGAAGCTTCCTTCAGTAGCAATACTAGAAGATGCTACAATGGTGTCAGAGTGGGATCAAGCCAGACCTACTCTTAAGGGGAAGAATTGAATTGACAGACAGCTTGAAGAAGAATACAGCGCCATTCAGCAGAAGACAGCAGAGCTTACAGCTGCACTGGAACGTGTGAAGGTGGCTTTACCGCAGGGTGATATAGAACCACAGGCACCTCTACACCCATCACCCAGGGTGCCGCCAGACCCCCCACCACAGCTGACTGTGTGCCTGCCCCACTTCTCTGGCACTGAGCTGTGGCAGACCTACAAACCCCAGCTCCAGCTGGTGGCATGTCATAACGGGTGGAGTGAGACGACCACAGTGAAACAGCTGGGACTCGCGCTGGAGGGCAAGGTGTTCACTGTCCTGCTGGATGTCCCGCCTGAACAACACAAATAACCTGGCAGCACTGACAACATCCCTGAAGCGCCGCTTCAAACGCCGTGAGGCACTGGAGCATTATTGTGGGTAACTGGAAGCCAGGAGACGTGGGAAAGGGGAGCACCTCGGTGCCCTGGGTGCTGATATCTAGCTGTTGACACATCATGCTCATCCGGCTTTTCCAGAAACCGTCCAGGGTGAGTTAGCACTCCAAGCATTCGTTCGAGCACTCACACCTGAGTGCCTCCAGTGTCACGTGCAGCTCGCCACTCATGCCAGTTTAGACGATGCTCTGCGAGAAGCATGACAGCACTGGCCCACCCTTGCAGGGTGGCAGAAACAAATGACAGCAGTGAGGAAGAAGATGACAAGGCTGGTTGTTTAGCTGAATCATCACTACAGCAATGCCAACTAGCCATCGTTTGTTGGCACTGCAAGAAGCGAGGACACCGGGTGCACCAATGCAAGGCACCCACCCCCAACACATCACAGGGAAACGCCTCCAGGGTGACGGCATGAGGGGGGCTTCACCCAGTACAGACATTCCCTCTCGTCCCCCACCTACTTTCCCAGTTGGCTGTTTGGGAACCTTTTGCAGCCCCTGCCTGCCATATCATATTGCAGGTGTACCCTGCAAAACCCTTCTGGACACAGGGTCTACCATCTCCATTATTAAGGTGGGGATACTACCTGGAACCAGCAACCATTCTCCCAAGGGGTGGACCCACGCAGCAGCCAGCCTGCGCTCCGTCACTGGGGAGACGTGCGAACGTGGGGCAGGCGAGACCTGAGTCTCACGGTGGGTGGCCAGCAGCTTGAGCATGAATTCTGGCTGGCACCAATCCAGGACCCCTGCATAATAGGCATGGACCTGCTCACCAAGTCATGGGCTGTTCTGGACCTGAGGAAGATGGCACTATGCCTTAGAAGGGAGAACATCAGCCTCACTGCCCCCCCCACATCGGAGGCAGGGAGGCAGCCTGAGGCTTGAGCAGCAGAGGAGCAAAGTCAAGGCTATACAGATTGCAACGGCGGAAAAGGTACGTTTGCCTGGAAGCAGGCCCTAACCAAAATCAGGGCCCCCTGCACAACTTACACATTGACCAACCCTCCACAGAGACAAGAGCAGCAGTGCATGCATTGTGGCAGCGCAGTGGGGCGGATCTAGAGGCCTGAGAGGGGGAACAACTCCAAGCACTCCTGGAGGAGTTTGCTGATATTTTTGCAGCCCAGGATAAGGACTGTACCAGGACAGACCTGCTCCAGCACCACATCAACACGGGGACCGCCACCCCCATTCGCCTGCACCCACACCACCTGACCCTGGCAAAGCAACAGATTGCAGAGGAAAAGGTGAGGGAGATGGCTGCAGCAGGTATTACTGAGCCCTCCAGTAGTCCCTGGTCTGCACCTGCTGTCCTGGTGCAAAAAAAGGATGGCAGCTGGCATTTCTGCATGGACTATCACCACCTGAATGTGGTGACAAAACAGGACTCATAGCCACTGCCCGCATCAACGATGCCTTTGACTGCATCACTAGGTCACAGTGGTTTAGCTCCTTGGACCTGAGGAGTGGCTACTGGCAGATTGTGCTGGCACCAGAGGCACGCAAGAAGACAGCGTTCACCCTGGAGCATGGCCTGTGGCAGTTCACGGTCATGCCTTTTGGGCTGTGTAATGCAGCCGCCACGTTCGAGCATCTGATCCTGGCAGATCTGCCCCGCAGCCAGTGCATTGTGTACCTGGATGCCCTTCTGGTTCATGCCGCTGCATTTGAGTCAACTGTCAATCAAGTGGAAAGCTGGCCTCAGGCTCCACCTTGCGAAGTGCTGCCTCTTCCAGTGCCAAGTAAAGTTCCTAGATCATGTGGTGGACGCAGAGGGCATCTCCACAGACCCAGACAAGGTGAAGCTCGTACAACATTGGTCCATGCCACGTGACGTGTCCGAGCTCGAGAGCTTCCTTGGGCTTGCCTCTTATTACTGACGCTTTATACGCGGCTTCGCAAACAGCGCATGCCACGTTACACCATCGCATGGCAAAGGGGACTCCATTTGAATGGACCCCTGTGTGTGCAGCAGCCTTTCAGCAGCTGAGAGAGAAGCTGACCTCAGCCCTCATCCTATCCATACCAGTCCCGGGGGAACCCTTCATCTTAGACACCGATGTCAGCGACAGAGGTATCAGGGCAGTGCTGTCACAGGCTGGAGAGACAGGGGAGAAAGTAGTTACCTATTATAGCCACAGACTAAGCCACGCAGAAAAGAATTATTGTGTGACGCAGTGGAAGCTTTTATCAGTTGTGGTGGGGGTTAAACACTTCTGCCCCTACCTCTATGGCACACGGTTCTGCCTGTGGACAGACCACGCATCACTCATATGGCTCCTTAGCTTCAGGGAGCCCAAGGGACAAAAAGCATGGTTGATTGAGACGCTGCAGGGGTACAACTTCGAGATCCAACACCATCCAGTTCGTCTGCATGTCAACGCAGACACACTCTCTCACCACCCCTGCAGTGCTGACCCCTGCAGGCACTGCGATGGGCTGGAGGGGCAAGCTGGAGCTGAGGCGCAGTCCTGTGCAGCCCTGGGAGTGTATGTAACAGATAGCGGGGAGCAAGGAGGGGGGCCGATCGATTTCGCCGGGCTCAAGAAGCCGACCAGGAACTGACTGTGTTCCTGGTTTCCTACGCTCAGGGAAATGACCCCCATGGACTGCTGTCACTCCACACGGGCCGACAGTGAAGTTCACAGTGGGACAGCCTCGCATTGCGAAAGGGGCTCCTGTACCAGCGATGGGAGGGGCCCATGGTGGCCAGGTCCTGTGGCAGCTGCTCGTGCCACGCAGCTTGAGGGAGGAGGTACTACAGGGCGTGCACGGTCCAGCTGGAGTTGGGCACTTTGGAGTGGCAAACACCCT
This sequence comes from Arapaima gigas, assembly GCA_900497675.1. Classification (NCBI taxonomy): domain Eukaryota; kingdom Metazoa; phylum Chordata; class Actinopteri; order Osteoglossiformes; family Osteoglossidae; genus Arapaima; species Arapaima gigas. The sequence continues at coordinate 210,643 of UFQX01000258.1, read as the reverse complement.
GTACAGGCTGCGTCAGCAGTTCCACTGGGCAGGCTGCCAGCAGGATGTGGAACTGTTCGTGCACTGCTATGATGACCGGTCTTGTGCTCCCTTGCAGAGGCTCCAGTCCGGTGCCCCGATGGAATGCATTGGGGTAGACATCCTGTGGCCATTTCCCCCGTACTGACCATGGCAACCGTTACGTACTAGTGGCAGTGGATTATTTCACTAAGTGGCCAGAGGCGTATGCAGTGCCGGACCAGAGTGCAACTACCACAGCAGACTGTCTAGTGGAAGAGATGTTCAGCTGCTTTGGAGCACCAGAGGAACTGCACAGTGAGCAGGACAGGAACTTTGAGGAGAAAGTCTTGAAAAAGGTGTGCGACCACCATAGGGTGTGGAAGACTTGCACCACACCCTTCCACCCACAGAGCAATGGACTGATGGAGCGGTTCAAAAAGACACTGACCACGCAGCTGTCCATTCTTGCATCTCAACACCGGTGTGACTAGGACAGACATCTGCCCTTAGTGCTGTGACCATGCCGCTTTGCCATCCAAGAATCCACGGGCTACGCCCCCTCGCTGTTGATGTTTGGGCGTAAGCTCAGGACCCTTGTGGACTTAGCTTTCGGTAGCCCTCCCAAGCAGGAGGTCGGTGGGGAAGCAGGGCTGGGGTACCTACCACAACTGCGACAGCACCTAGAGTTGGTGCACAAATTTGCCAGGCAGCACTTAACAGAGGCAGGAGGTCAACAAAAGAGAGCTTATGACACGAGCTGCCGTGGATGACCACTAAACCCAGGCAACCGGGTTTGGATGTACAACCTGACAGAAGTGTGGACTTTGTCCCAAACCAGCCAAGAGCTGATTTGGGCTCTGCATCATCCTAGATAGGTGTCGGACGTGGTGTACCGGGTACAGCCTGGGGATGGGCGCCGCCCTGTTGTCCTCCACAGAGACCAACTTGCTTCTTACCACCTAAAGGCACCTGAGGCGCAGCCATCTATCAGGAGTTCACTGAGCCCCACAAGGGGTTGAGAGGTTGGCCCCTGACAGCTGCTCCTGAAGGAAGCGCCAGCCACCTGTCCACCTCAGGGACTTTGTCACAGGGAGTCCGTGAATTGCTAAGGATGGTCGACTCTTGGGGGGGGCATTGTAATGGTGCTGTCAAGTTGGTGTAAATAGTCCTTTTGTGTGCGTAGTTGAGTTACCCCAGTTGGGATGTTGATGTTTAATTGGTTGTTCCAACCACTTAGGCATAAGTTCGGTAAAGTGGATTCTGAGAAATGTGGGGCGGAGGGCCCCACCGTAGGATGGGAATAGGGGTAGTGGGGTGCCTTCCGTAAGGTTCTGTACACACGAGTAGTGGAAGGCATGTTCTGTTACTCTTACTTCCTGTTTGTAAAGACAAGGTGCTAGTGATCATTACCTAATAAAGAGCAGTTTCCAAGAATCCTGACTCATGAAGCTTCTTTCAGTAGCAATATTAGAAGATACTACAATATGTCATTTTTTCGGCAGCAGATTCAAGTCCAGCTAAGACTGCGTGCAGTGTGCAGGTTCTCACCCAGTCCAGAGACAGGCACTCACGAACACCATTCCTGCCCTTCTGTCACTTAGGAAACCGCATGAGTCAAATTCCTCCTTACCCTCGTCTTACTTTCTCAGACCTTTAGCATCATTATTCAGCATGAGTCAGTGTTCTCAGCTTTTTGGAAATATTTCCCAACAAACCTCAGAAAATATAAATATTCTTTGATATCTAAAATGTCATAACATCAAACTTCAATCACCGTATTGAATACTCTCATTTTGTCAAGCCTCTATGTGTAGGACAGAATAAGACGTACAGCAGCTAGACACATAAGACATGTGACACAAGACATTCATACAACACATAACAATAAACAAAAGCAAAATAACAAAATACATAACCAATAAATAACATACGAATATATTTTATTCTCTATATATACTGTATTATCAAACGTCATTCTGTATTAATACTGTATTTTCAAACATCGTTACATTTACCGAAAACTCAAGATTTATTTTCAAACTTCAGTCGGTATTCTCAAAATATATTCAATATTGTAAACTGCAAAACACTGTCGCTGTTCATTTTTACAGAATATGCATAACGTTTAAGGAATATTCTTAAAAATATTCTCAGATGTTAAAATGTTTTAATTTTTTGATATTATACACAGTATAAAAAACACAAAATGTAACCTGAAAAATGAAAATACACCCCTACAGTATAAATTTACAACATTTTACACCCACACTGTATTACAGTAACTATAAATTACAGCTCAAAAATGTTCTACATGATTTCCAGTTGCATTACATGTCCACGGGGCGGCGATGTTCTCCACTCTTCTGAGTTCATCATCGTCACAAATGATTGCAGAACGAGTTATTTTGCCTTCTAAAGAAAACGTGTCACTTTCAGTAAATATTTTCAATAAAACTACATTCATAAACGTTTCAGGAATAATACATCCAAAGAATTTCAAAAGAGGGTGGTGACATGAATGTGAAACGGCTGTACATTATCGGTGTTTTGTTCGATTTTTTTAAAACATCTGGCTTGATATACAGGTGTCATATATGTATATTTAACATTTATTGTACCCCCGCCCCCGAACAGAAAAATGGAACATGAGCGTGTTTTCCAGTCAATGCTTTCTTACTGTGCGAAGTTCACATTTAATCAATGCTTTTTTGCATTGATTAAATGTATTAGCATTTCTTGCGTTTTTTTTTCTTCTTCATCGGTATTTCGGAGCGAGGCCGGAGGTGGAACTACCACATTCCACGCGTGTTGCGTCCGGACTGGGCCACACCCCGGGATCGGGGGGCGTGGCTGCGATTTCGCAGCGCGATGCGTGGGATCTCTTCGCGCTACAGCTCGAGACAGAGGTATTCGGCCGCGTGCGTGAGGCCAAGCAGCTAGTTAGCCAGAGCACGATGGCAGTACGAGGTAAGCCGCCTTTAAAACACTTCCTGGGGCGCAAGAGTGGCCCCTGCTCACTGTACTCACCTGCGCAAGTGGAGGTTGGGACTCGGAGATGCTGAGGACCTTTGTGCGTAGTGCAGCGCGGTGATTTAGCGTAGCTCTCAGCTCACTTGTCCGCTTATTTCTGTTGTCTAATTTCTGATGCAGCGGCAGTTTCAGATAAATATTGTGAGTTTCAGATGAAGGTCAAAGTGCACCAGGTGTGGTTTAAAATAAGACAAATGTGGTCTCCCAAAGGACACGTGCAGGGAAGTTAGGGCATTTCTTTGGGACTAAACTGTGAACATGATGTTCATGTGCTTTATGTGTGAAAGTTGTGTGTTTTCAGAGGTGACTTTGCAGGACCTCAGCAAGAGAACCTAACTATTATTGTGTTCTGAGACTAACAGCGATTTACTGTCTGGACAGTGAGATTTGCAAAATACATAAAGTAACTCATATTCAATTTAGGTTGCATTGTTTTAAAAAATAGAAATAATAGAGGCAGATGTTGGACAAAAGGGTTATAAATAGTTATCATAACCAAACTGGAAGAAAAACAAGTTAAGATGGTGTGAGTCCAGGGGGGTGTGAGAAGGATACTTTTCTCTGCTGTCTGTTAGCATGCACTGTACAACTGGCACATTTTCATAACTTTTGAAGTAATGTCTCTTTATCAGGTTTTACATGGTAAACCACCCTCTTTTACTTCCACTGTGTCATTCATCTTGCTGAGTTCAGCTCTGCACTTCGCTCTGTGTGAATTCCTGATCTGCTTTGTTGAGATATTTATAAAACCCACCCTTTCTGAGGAAGCTGCAAAAAATATGGTTTACACTTATGTTAGAAAGATGCACCTGCATTAGTGACACCTTCCTGATTTCCTCTCCAGACCACATCCTCTGTTGATATTTTCACTTTTGCGTGTTCTGGTCCCCTTGAGAACAGAGTAAAAACAGTTCACAGTGTGGCCAGAGGGCTACTGTACAGCTGGCATTTTGGGCAGTACAACTGAAATGAATTAACCAAAACCAGCCACCGATCTCTGAATGGGACTTGTTCCTTTCCAAATCATTAGTATGAGTTTAAAAAAAAAACAACAAAAACAATATATGACTCTCTCACTGTTTTCTTCTCAGGCTGACAGTTTGTTAATGTTACAGCTTCTGCAGGACTTTTACCTCTGTAAGGCATATAATTAATATTATAATACTATTAAACTATTAAACAGCTATTTGTTGTTATTTCATACACACTTTATTGAACTTGATCAGATGAAGCCCAGCATTTGTGAGACTTTGTGCTCACCCGTTAGCAGTAGCAAATTGGTTCAAATATATATTTATATATATATATATATATATATATTTGCTCAACAGCTGTATCAGATAAAAGTGTTGTCAGCCAACTGAAAAAAAGCCAGCAGTGACCTTCATCAAGATATTTCAGAAGGTTTCATCCAAAATCAAAATGGTTTGAATCTGTCAGTGGAAAAGAGGGTTGGTCAGCTCTCTGATTCAACCGCTCCCTTTTCTAAATGTGGGGTAGAAGACAGCGTGCTAGTAGACTTCCTACAGAATTGATGCTTCTTTGAGACAGGAGGGACGGGTTTGTTATATGGACTTGAATAGCAGAAGAGGGTGTATTCTTTGTTCTTTCCTTCCTGCCATCAGAGCCCCATTTGCCAGACATCAGCAGTCAGGGTTGCACTATCAGCTGCTGGTCGATGTCAGTATGTGTGGATGTGTACTACTGGGTTTCTGTATGATTGTCCATGTAATCTGCAGCACTCCCGCGTTCCACACTGGATGTCCATGTTTTGCCCTACATGGAAGTTTGTGGAGGCGGCCTGCTGCTGTGTTGGAGGGGAGGCTGGCCCCATCCTGACTCCAGCGTAGTTTTTTAAACTTTATGCTCCTGTTCACTTGGCTTTTCTCAACTCACACCATTTACTTGTATAGGATTCAATAATCCCTGTTTGTTTTGTGTGCTGTTTGTTTACTTAGAGTGGGGTGGTGGAAACCGTGGTTATCAGGGGAGTGTTTACCCTTGCTGGTCAGATTTGAAAAGATTTCACCACCTCACATGAGAGGACACAGCGTGGTTGCTTGGAGAGCAGGATCTGCTGTGTATCAGTGATATTAAAGTGTTCAGCAGTTTGTTCTGAGTTCTGCTCGGCATCTTCTCTTTGCATAACACCAACTTGTACCACACTTTTACTATGCTAGGTCGTTTTCTCCATGGTCCAACACAACCACCTTGTCCCAAGCTAAGGAACTGTTCCTATCAATAAATCCATTACTACTTGTTTGTTTGCTGTGTTATGCACAGCTTTGTTTTAGTAGTGTATTTACTGCATTTAACTGGAGGGACCATCTGCAGTCTTTGTAACACTTTGGAATAAATCTTGTGGTAAATTTTACTGGTAATGTTTTTGCTGTCAACCTCTATTTTCAAGCTATTTACACTCAATGAGCTACATATTTCCACAGGGTGTGGATATGAGGGCCTACTAAATATTGAAATGTGAATGTAAATTTAGGCAGGCACAAAGGAAATGCTGTTGGCCAACACTATTTGCAAATATATTGCAATACATTATGCAAAAAACTCATAAGAACACTGATACAGTTATTAATATTTTGATCCCCAGCCAGGGATCAGTAAACTACATACAAAAGGTTAAAACAATCTCTAAGCCTATTACTAGATTAACAAGCTGTATTAAGTTCAGCTTCATTTAATACTGTGTAATTGCATAATTATATTGAATATAGACAGGCAAGCAACACTGTCAAATGCTAGGGCTGCTCACAAAGATCATCAGTTAGTTGGGGATGCACATGAATAGGTGCTTTAACCATGGTAAGAAATAAAGGGCAGAAAAATGAACTGTGGAGCAGTAAAGTGATAGCAGTGATACAGTTAAAGAGCTAAAAAAATCCCAGATGCAGGAAGTAAAGTTATGGAGAACTAGTGTTTAAGCTGAATTACACTTATGTACTAGTTTGTTGTGTTAGTTTGAGGATCCAGGGGCTGTTAGACCCCCGCAATGCAGTACAATATTACAGACAATATTACGGCTTTCCCTGCGCTGCGGGAGGTTAAGACGGCCAGGTGGGAAAGCTGTGACCTGTCTCTCTGCATTGCCATGGTAACTTCCCCAAGCTTCACACTGCAGCCTGGGGGGGGTTGTGTCTGGTTGCTATGTACCAGTCTGTTTACACCTTTGTGAGATTAGTAATTGCAGGTGTCCAGGAGCTGTGTGGATAGAACAAGATCTCTGCAAATGCCACCGAAATGTGCCCCCGTCTGATGCAGATGCATGCCTAGCAGTACAGCTACAGTCATGAGGAAAATTAGTTTAACCGTATTTAATTGAATGTTGTGTTGCTGTCTGCCCTTCAGGAGCTGTTCTTCCGGGGCTGTTCCTCACACTGTGCTGGGTATCTCTAATGCACAGGATGGCTGAGGGGTGCAGGTGTCCCCCGGCCACTGTTCTGACCCAGTTCCCCTCAGTGGCCCCTCCTGAGACCTGCTGCTTAAACTATTCTGGATCATTCTTTGGAAATGTCACATGGACCATGTTTGCTACCATGAGGAACCTTGAGATCCTGGACCTGTCGCATTGTAACATCAGCCAGGTGTTGGGCAACACCTCCTCACCACCCCACTTGCAGGAAGTCTACCTGGGCGACAATTGGCTGAGGGCAGTGCCACAGGGCTTCCTGCATGATGCCTCACACTTGACCTTGCTGGACTTGGGGTGGAACCTGCTGGAGAGGCTGCCTGAGGACTTCTTGCAGGGTTCATCTCTCCTCCAGGTGCTTCAGCTGGACTCAAACCAACTGACCTCCCTCCCGTTCTCTGTTTTTCACATGAGCCTGAAGAGGCTTGATCTGTCCAACAATCCTTGGGACTGCTCCTGTGTCCTGATGCAGAGGTTAGAAGGACAGCGTCACCTGCCTTCCCTGGCAAACAACAGCAACTGGCAGGTGGGGTATCCCACGTGTTCCTCTCCCAAAAGTGTTGCTGGCAAGGTGCTGTGGTCTGTGAGGCCCAGTAAAGTTTGCTGGCCACCTGGCCTGACTGCCCTCTGTGTGGTGCTGCCTCTCCTCATTCTTCTAGCCCTGGTGCTTTATTGCTGCTGTGGGAGGAAGGGGAAGAGGAAAGAGGGCAACTTCAACGTTGCCAAGCAGATGTCACAGTCACCACCGACCGCTGGCCCCAAGGGGTCCAAACAAGACCACCACCGGACCCCTAAGGATCGGCAGGCCAAGCAGCCCACTGAGAGTGGAAAAGACGCTCTCTTGAAGAACCAGCTCATGCTGCGGCCCTCCTCAGCCTTGTTGGGCAGCAACCGTGATCTCTATGAAGAAGTGGAGGTCCAAGTGGGTCCTGAGGGTTCTTATGAGGGACCTACTGCAAACCCCAGGCCTGACCTGGAGGGGGTGCAGAAGTCCTCAGCAAAGGATGGGAAAGCTGACCTTGACACAGTGAGCGTCACAGAGGTGATGCAGGACTCAGCCAATCGGGAGAAGGCCTACCTGACTCAGAGCACAGAGTACTACAGCTTGGTGCCAGGCATTGACCTGGAGGACTCGGACCACGGGGAGAATGAGAGCGCACCGCTGTCCTAACGTTGGCTCTCCGCTGCCTTTCTTTGGCACTCCTAGTGGGTGTGAGGAGTACAAGCAGGTGGAACGTGGCACGGCTTTGTAATTGTGAAATTTAAGACACATTTAACTGTAACAACACAATTGTTTGATGTGAATTGCTGTGTTTATGCGACACGATGTTGAGATGTACACTTCAGCATGACACAGTCTGGATTTTTTTATTCACCAGTCTAAGCAGTCTGACCTGTTGGCATTTCAATATTGAAGACTGTTTTATTGTGATAAAAATAGATGACTTATCTGAGCTGATACAGTGTTTTTATACATGTATCGTTTAAGATACAATGGAGATAATTTTGTACTAAAACCTATTTAGATGAGGTTATTTTAAAGGATTTAATACTTGTAACATAAAGCTAAGTGAAAGTCTTTCACTTAGAAACTGTTTCTCCCCTTTGCTTTCAGATTCTCATTGTTTGTAATAGTGCAACAGGAAGGTGAACATATTGTACCATACATGTTTTAATTTGTTTTCACTTAAGCTACAAACTCAGTTTTTTGCATTTCAACATGTACAGCACACTGCTATATGATAAATCAGGGAGTTTGTTCAAAATAGGAATGCAACCATATATTGTAAACATTACATTTGGGTAATTTCTAATATAACAAGATTCTCATTTTTCTGATTCTACTCTACAGTAATGTAGTATTGTATCCTGATAGTGGATAATTTTAATTGAAAATTGGAAGAAAATATATAGTAGGTATTTCAGTGCTACCATGAGATAAAGTCTCTTGTTTGATCCTCGTTGACTGTGATATAAAGAATAAAAAAGATTAATGGGAGATAAAACACCAAACAAAATGGATGTGTCTGCCTGTGCAAAAATAAATAAACTCAAACAAAATGTTTCTATATCATGATAACACTGGTCACCAAATGCTCCTAGGAAACAGATGGGCAGGCATTCATGAGCTTTGCTGTGGTTCAAAACAGAGCAGCCTTTTAACTTGGGGAATGTTCTGGAAACTCATTTGACTGCATAAGTAGACAGTATAAGATTCCGAAATGTGCGAAAAACTGAGTTTTTTTGTCAGACTGAAGGATCTTTTTGCTACAGTCCTTCCTCTTCAATGGAAGATTACTTTTGAAAACCACACCATGACAATCAGCTGCCACTTTCAGAGCCTCTAAAATTAATTAATATAAGCAGACTGTTTTGGAAAATGTTTTTGAAGTTGTTCATACCGTTTGTTTCTTTTAAGAAGAGAAAATCAGTCTCTAAAAATATTAAATTAAATCTTAAGTAATTACAGCTGGATAAATTCGAATACAGATTTGTATTTATTGTAAAAAAGTGTTTTTATGATGCTATATTTCAGGTAATGCCTCTAAATATTGAATAAGACATATATTAAGGTTAAAATTAATGTTTCGGGTTTTAAATACTTTACCCGACCACTTGATTGCTTCTGTTGGCTTCAGTAACTTATTACTTTTTAAAATTTGATTCTGTGGGCCAGTTTTCCAGACATGAATCAGGCCGAGTCTTAAACTGTAAAGGATTTAAAATGGAGATTCCTATGGATCAGTGTGATTTCATTCAAGATTTGGCTTAATATGTGTCTAGACACCTGGGCTTATAGTTATAACTTTCTTTTACTATTTTTGTTTTTTCCATTAGATTATTATGGAAAATAACACTGCGTTTAAAACCTGAATGTGTTTTTTAATTAATGTATATTCAAAATCCTAGTACTTTTCTATATAAATCCAATGAAATTGATATTACATGTAAACCCTAGGTTAGCTGTCATTGTTACATTGTGTGATTATACACAGCTGTTAAATAAAACCAGGATAACTTCCTCAGATACCTAGATTAGCACTGACATCAAAGAACATAAAATATGGACACTGACCATTTTTCCTGGGACAGATTATATATTTTGGTTCATTCTGATTCCTGTCCTTAGTAACCAAATGGAAGTTGTATTACTTTCTAGATGAAATAGGTAACAGAGTTGTTTCCAGAACTTTCTTCAATTTATCCAAGAGGGCTATGTTGCACTACAGTATGATTATATTTACAAATTAAATATATGCAAAAACAGAATATCATTGTCAAAATGTGTTGTATATGACACTAGTAAGGGTTACTTTTTATTATCTGTAGAACTTCTTTCAGCTTTTTCCTGCATTGTTTGTTAGTATTCTTATTCCCACTGGAAAGTTTCCTTATGTAGTGCAAGTTTTTTGTAAAATACACCAAAGCAAATAAAACTGGATTGATTTTGGAAGTATTATCTGAATATGAAAAAGTTATTTCAACTATTGATGATTATTAACAGCTAATTGAATGTACTAATGAGTAGCAATTATTAATCTAAATGCCTAATCTATAACATGTAAAAATGCAACATAGAATTCTGGAATATGAGATACATAAATGTATTTATTAGTTTAGCACCATCACTGGTTTATGCAATGCAACTAATGTGTTGTTTTGTGGAACTTTGTGGCTCTGCAGAATTTTCTGGATGTTTTGCCAAACAGCTAAAGCAGGATAATAGTTTAAAAATTCCCATCATTATATTTCACCGTTTGATGCTTTTTCACTTTGTACTTGGAAAAGTTTAGTTCTTCAGCCATACAAATGAGTCACCCTGTTCTAAGCAGTGGGTGAGGCTCTCAGTTATATTGCAATGAAACTGATTTCAAAAGTTAAAACAGAAAAAGAGACATTTTAAATTATGCAGCTGGGGATGCATATGTGGTAACTTCACAAGGTTTGTTACTTCTATGTATTTTATTTTTATAACTACATAATCTGCCCTTTGGTACTTGAGAACCTGGGTGACCTTGAAAGCTGCAGCTGAGCACATTGCAAAACAATAATAATTTTTAACAGTAAACAGTTAATGTTCTGTGCAGTGTGTGGGTCCTGTATTTCAGGTTTGGCCGCACAGTTGAAGGTGTACAGGACTACACTTGTGTTCGGGAGATCAAGAGCACAATGCAAAATGAGATCTCTTACAACATGGGGAGGTCCTGGAAACTCATCCTGGGATGACAGTAAGTTGCAGTTGACAGGGAGTCCTGATTCCCACACAAATGGTGCCAGTTACTTGCCAGTTCATGTGTAGAAAAGGTGAGGGGTTATGGGCAGGAGCAGGATACATTTCCCCAGTTTTGTTTCTCTGTGACTACAAAAATGTCAGATTAATTGAACATTGATTAGTTGAGCTTGTGACACTGTGATTAAAAAATAAAAACGCAAAAAATTGTGCATCAGTTTTCAGCCATGAGTCCACACACCAAAGAATAGGACATGCTCCATCCTATGAAGTCTTATGACTGGCACCATTTTAAGTTAAACAGTTGAAAAATTGCAATACATTATGATTTTAGTATAATATCTTGAAATAACAATTAATTACAACAAACAGAATTGTACAATGAATTTCAAAAAAGCCTAAAATATTTTAACGTGTAGTAATTTCTTACCTTTTTTATGCCACATAGAATATATATTTAGGCCTTTACTTACAACTAACTGATGAATATTAATATGGAACATTTACGTGTCAGAAGGCCGATATTGTTAAGTTTTGCAGGTTGGTTGAAGACACGAGCATGAACAAATACATACTTGCAAGTTGGGTTGCTGAAGTGAGCTTTAGTGAACATGGTGCATGTGTGTCACGACTACTGCCATGCAATCATTGACCATATATTCCAGTCTGAGTCTTCAATTGCCTGCGACTACAATGGCAAAACAACCAGTGCAAACCACTCTCTTCCCCGTATCACACATTGTTGTGATCTGGGCTTTAATAAAGGTGTGTGAGAGTTCTCCTGGACCATGGTAGCATTGCACTGATTCAAATTTCTGCAGTAAACATAGGTCTTCAATATAGGCTGCCAAGCCCAGGTGGGGTCAACAGCAAACAGACACAGGGAGGTAATGTGCTGTGGCCTGCCTAGGTGTTTGAAAAAAGGTGCAATGGTGTGAGAAATAAAGTGGAAAACGTGTGTTGAGTTGACCGGCTGCCTCTGCATCTTTATGTGACAGAAAATTAGCGACAAAGATGGAGCTTTCTCTGTTCCTTGGTTTGCCAATGAGCCTCCATTACCCTAACCTTTTGAAACTTTTCTTGTCACATTGAACCTGCTGGATGCCACTGCCTCGTGGAAGAAAGTGCTCCTGGAGCATTTTTTAAGAGAACAAGGGGCAGCATATCTGTAGGAATCTTGTTTCTGCTACAACATACATGGACGCCATCACCCTCCTGGACACTCATTTTTCAGCAAAGAAAAATTCCATTCACTGGAGAATCCACTTCAGATTGTGCCAGCAGCACACCGGCGCATCAGCAGTTTATTATGTACCAGATTTCCAGCCTCTCGCTTTTTATTGTGAGTTTGCATGCTGGAGGACAAAATCATCAGGTATCAAACTAGCTGAATATAGCAATAATGCCAAAGTGCAAGAAAGATTATTGACAGAATCATTTGACCTGTCTTTAGCTTGCGTCATTCAGACAGTTGCTCAAATCATGGACATTGCTGCCGTTGCCTCAGGACTGGTCAGGCAGAACAGCCATGGTGGCCAAACAGCCCTGACACTTCAGTGACGAAGCTGATGTGCTCAGTGATGCTGTGGCAATTACAGCTTTATCTCCCATGCTAATAGGGCTCTAAACCGTCCTGCCCGGGGACACCAATGTCAGCACTGTGGTAAATATAACCACTTTGCTGAAGTTTACCACTTTGCGCCAACCTCTGCTACGCAACTGCACCCAACAGGCCTCTCAACCACTGGGCAAACCAGTCAAACCACAGTTTATACATTGCTGTCTGCACCCAGAGCATTTAAAACATGCCCTGTGAAGATAGATGGATAACTTGCACATCCCTCTGCTAGTGGATACTTGCTAAAGCCCAGCAGTTTTTTCCCTCACAGGCTCTTCTCTGCACCTTCCACCATCTTTTGTGGCTATGGCAGTGCCAAGATTGATCTAACATCCTGACATTGCCTGTGCCCAATAGTTCCAGAGTCCTATTGACGTTAACTTTCATGTATCATATCATAGTGCCAACTTACCAGGCCTTGATTTCTTCACCAACCTAGGGTTTTTTTTCCCTGCTCAATAACAGCATCTCTGTCGTCTTCACAGTTAGCTCACCATGGCAGCCCCAGTGGCCTGCGATGTTCCACGATCTACACTGCCCCTCAACATTTATCCACTACCCCTGCAGTCCAACCGTTGAGGCACACCATATTAAGGGATAGTGTGACTACAGACATCATAGAATCAGTTGATGTGTCTCCCTTGGTCTCTAATCTGGTGGTTGCCAAGAAGAAGTCTGAGAGCCTGCAAGTTGTGTGTAGCTGAGGGCAATGAACAAGTCTGTCATACTAGACAAATACCCCCTTCCCACAGTGAAGGATCTAACTATGCAGTTCTCAGACTCAGATTTTTCTCTTTCACAAAACTTGACCTCAGGCAGGGTTATCTGCTATCAAATGGTTCCACCCTGATAGGAAGAACCTTGTAGCTTTTGTCAATCATTCTGGTTTCTTCTGCTACACCTGAATGCCTTTTCAACTGACCTCTGCCCCTAGCTGTTTCCAAGAGATCATGGTCACTATCTTCTCAGAGGGATTCCAGAGGTGGTCATATACCTTGCTTGTATCATGATCCATAACCTAATAGCTACTACTCATGGCGAATGCATCTGTAGAGTAAGATACTGACCCACCACCACCACCACCTCACCTTCAATGATGAGAAATGTTTTTTTGCTGCCAAAACCATTGGCTTTGTTGGCTTTCACTTAACAGCTGGCCTAGCACCCCTGCAGTCAAACAGTATAGCCATTCTAAATCTCCCAAACCCTACTACACCAGCTCAGGTTGCTTCTCTACTTGGGATGACAGCCTATTATGTCAAGTTCATGCCACACTACTTAAACACTACAAGCCCTTTCTGCCTGCTCATACTGAAGGATGCCCCTTTTCTCTGGACGCCAGCTGTTTGCCTTCTAAATGTTCAGCTCACCTCAATGCCTGTCCTGGCACACTTTGACCCCCTCCAGCCCTACCTTGGTCACATGCATTCCTTCAAGATGGCATTTGAAGCCGTGCTGTCCCAGCTTCATAATGGAACTAAGTGGCTCATTGCTTTTGACTTTTGGGCTCTCAGCCCTACAGAGCAGAAGTAATTGGTGATTGGGAGAGGTGCTGGCCTGTGTCTGGGAATATGAAAAATGGCACATGTATCTTTACGGCCACATTTTCACACTCTAAACAGATTACCAGGCTGTTCCTCTGTTCTGCTGTCCATGTCATTGCCCACTTAGCCTCCACCACTGGTCTGAAAGACTTCACCAGTATAACATCAGACTGCAGTTCACACCAAGTTGTGACCATGTTTTGCACAATATTGGCCTGACTTTTTGTCCCAATGCACCTCTAGCCCCCCCCCCCCTAAATAATCCAATCCTGATCCTCTCAAGCCCAACTTAGTTCAAATGTTGCACACACTGGTCCAACCCACAATTTCACTTAAGGAGCTTCAAGAAGCTTAGGACCATGACCCTATGCTCCCCCAGCTCTGCTGAACCTATATTCATTCACATTGTCCCTCCAACATTTCAGACAGCCTGACTTGCTTCCAGCATGTGAAGGATGAATTATCCTACTGGAAGGACTCCTGTGTCACCAGGGTGGACCTGTATGGTTATTCCTGCCTGTTTTCAAGCAAGGCTGCTACAGCTGGTGCACAAGGGCCAGTTGAGAACAGTAAGGATCAAACAACGGTGCCAGGATCTCATTCAATCACGAAAGGGACATTGATGCATTGGTCCACAACTGTGAGGCCTGCTTGCTCAGTAGGAAAATTGGGGCCCTCACACCACCACTACAGCCTCTAAACTGGATGACTAAGCTCTGGGTCTGCCTGCAGTTTGATAGCTGCAGAGAGCTGCATGGTGTCAAATCCCATCTGTGTTTCCTCTACCTATGACCTCTATTCAAAGTCTCCTGAAGTAGCCTTCATAGGATCTTTTACCACTTGGGCTGTAGTAGTCTTCTTGGGATCCCCTTTTGCTCACTGGGGACTACCAGGCAACATAACTCCCGAAAATGATTTTTGTTTGCTGAATTTCAGTCATACCTTGCTGACTGGAGCACCTGACACATTACATCCCTAAGCTGAGTGGAGCAGTAGAGTGCCTAAACCAAACTAAAAAACCTGTTTCAGTGGCCCACTTGGCTGAGGACTGCTCCTTCTCAACAGCACTGCTCCATTACCCTACTGCATTATATGGCCATACAGTATACGACTGCTGGTCACTCACTGGGTTTCCTCATGCTTGGTTGTGGCCTGCAGATGCCCATGGTCCAGCTTTGGGCATACCCTGTTCAACCCCCTCTAGTGTGTACCCATGGCAGAGTGGTGGAATGTCATCTGAAGATGAAGAGGTGGTATGATGGGTTACACAGGATAAAGCTGTCTAGCATTGTTGTTTGAGATTGGATCCATTATCCGCCGACCTAACCCAGACCACAAGCTCCAGTCTGTTTGATTTCTTTCCCTGCAGGTCACTGAGGAGCTGAACTCTCACAGTCTATTATGGAGCGCAGTGCTGCCCTATTGACACCTCCAAGTGAAGTACAATTTCCTGCCTGTTCCTGTGGAGTGGCAGTGTGCAGCAGCCTCTCCTCAGCTTACCAGATTTTCATCTAGGCAGGGGCATTACAAGGACTTCATTACTGATTTCTAGAATTATTTTTCTCTCTCTCCCCAGTCCTGTTTGGCTGTTTTTCAGCTTTGAGGGATTTATTTTTTGCGGGATGTTCCCGCTTCATTTTCCTTCAGGAGGAGGGGAAATGTTATGTCTGTATCTGGTGCTCCTTGTGCACCTGTCCAGGTTTTTGGAAATAAGGGTAAACTGTAAAAATAAGGTGAAAAATAAGGTGGAAGTAATAAGTCCACATCTTTAAGTGACAGAATATAATGGAGGCTAACATGGGGTAGTGAGGCTAAGTTAAAACGCTCCTACTGGCCTCCTTTCTGTCACTCATGAAACCTTTTCTCTTTTCTCAGAACCCATTTAGCTCCCATTTCTCCTGAAGAGGATGTCCTCAGCTCTGCCACTGAATCACCCAGCTGATTCTCTTGCCTACTGTAAGAACCTGGGGTCAGCAGCCCCGACAGTCTGAAATATTAATGTAAGCTACATCCAGGCTTCTTGACATGCTGGCAAAACGAGATTCTTGGTTGGCTGTAAGCAAACCCCTTGTGTTGGCCTTGCCAGAGGTGTTCTGGTACAAAGTAAAACAGACTGTTTAAACTGTGGGGTGTGGCCACAGGCAAGTTCAAGTTTGAATCTTGGCAGCCCAAGCCATCTGGGATTTTATTCCCAACCCATGGAAATGAGCTCAAACCCTGCACAGTTTCCCGCCGGTCCGGGCTCACTAGTGGGCCAATGCTCCTGTGAAAACCTGCCATTGTTCCCCTGTAACAGATCTCTCCCCACAACCCCCAAGAGAATCCCCCTACTCTCCTGCAGAGTCCCTCTTGTGAGACACCTCTGTGCTCCCACAATGCTCCTCTCCTCCTAGTGCCCACCACCGTAAACACCAGTAAACAAACACAAAGGTAACAGGAGACTCCCAACCTTCTTTGCGAATGGTGAGCACTAAACATCCCACTAGAGCTGTTTCCACATTTTTTTTCTTTCAGTTTTGCATGTTAACATGCAAATTTATTGTTTTCCTTTAAGAAAGCCCCAAATGACATTGGTCTAATATTGCAAGAACATTTGGGAGGCCACCTGGAGTGTTTCCTGCAAACCCTCGGTTTTCCACTTCCTTTGAAGCTGCAAGGTTTCACACTGGGCTGCCTGCCAGTGATATTTCTGCCCTGTTAAACAATTAATTATGGGTTATATACAAATAATGTTTATGAGTGTTTTGCAGTTTGCTTTATATTGAATAAGATGTGGGCCTGTGGTGTGCTGGAGAAGTCAAGTTCAGGGAAGCAGTCTTGCTATACTGATAGGAAGTTAGGAAAACATGATGAGGATCTGTGCTTTCAATAAGCGGAACTGAGCTAATGCGGGCTTCCTGAAGTTCACTGGAATGGGCTGGGTGGCCGAGGACCATGTTCTGATCACTGGTGCCCTCTGTTGGCTATAAGCTGTAATTGTAAATGAAGAACAGTACAGCATTTGGGCAAAGTTTCAATTGTTGTTTGCTTTTCGGTTAAGGATGGAGGATGCTGGATTTTGTTTCCATTTACTAAATCTCATCAGAAAATGATTTAATTTAAAAAAGTGTGATTTGAATACCGCAAGTCCTATATGTTTCCGCAAATGCTGAGCCAGTGAATTTATTGCAGTTAGACTATGTAGAACAAATAGTAAAAGTGCAAGGTTGTTAACCACTGCCTTGATTGACTCATATTGGACAATAATTCATCAAGTCAGATGCACATTCTTCCATACATGGATAATAGAATCCATTTAACACTGGCAAAAGAATCCATGATTTTTTTATGAAATAGACAAAGGATGTCAAAATATATTTAATGAAGCATACCAAGACATTCACTAGTTTTTAAATCTTGAACTTATTATGTTTAAGCCCTTTGTAAACAACATCTGTTGATTTAACTTGTTTGGGTATTTCTACCTTCAAGCTCTTATTTCCTGCTCAATACATGTTGTGTATCACAGACTAGAGTGCTTAACTAAGACTGTTATGATTTTCAGTTGTCTGAATACAGTAAACATTTCCTAATATTCTCCAGTGACAGCTTTCCTGATAACCTTTAACATGTACTTCACACTTCCTCATTGTGCAGATGTCCAACTCTTCTCAAAATCTGAATTACATTTTAAGCTACCTTTGTATCAGGAATTTGAGAGTGAGAGAACAAAGTGTGCATTTTGGTAACCTCAGAATTTGTGGCAGATGAAGCCTTAACTGAAATAAGCATAGAAAAGAAAACAACAGAATACCTTCTTCAGTGATATTTTCATTACAGTGTACAGCCATAAAACCGTCTCACCTAAAGTTTTCACATTTATCCATCTGAGACATTATTGCATAATGTCAATAAACCTCATACCTGGGCAAGTGAATAAAGTTAATGACAAGCACATTAAAACATATGTGTTTGTAAGTTCAAAATTAAAAAGAAATGAAAAAAATGCATAGTTTATGTTTTTGATTGAGGAATTTTGAAATGGAAGAACATGCAACTGATCATAGTTTAATTTAGAATCACTGCAGACACATGGCAGAGATTAATTCAAGAAAGAAGACAATAATTTGCATGAGAATTAAGTACATGACTAGGATTAGTAAGCAGAAGCTATGTTAGGTACTTTAATAGTGGTTTAGATAACTGCTCATCTGAAAATTTCAAAGAAAATGTCTCCTGAGAATTGAAAGCAAACTGTGTTATTGCAGGCTGTTGGACACTGTTCCCTGAAGTCACTTGTAACCTTCTATTCTCAAACGCTTTTATAGCCCTGTACAGGGTTCCCATTCCATAAATCAGCATGATGAATTCCAGTGATGTGACTGACAGGCCTAAAAGCAGAAGTGAGGGACACAGTCTCCCTCAGGGAGGGAAGGGGAAAACATTCAATCATCTCAACCTTGCAGGTAAGTGATGCCTTTTGGTGTGTGCAGGTCTTCCCAGTCTATATATGAAATGAGTTATAAAATGAGTATAGTTAGCAGAGAATAAAACGCCTACTGAATGAGTGAATTGGAAGGGCTGGTGACTAACTATTCACAGTTTGTAGGTTCAAATTTGGACTACTTTTACCTTTTAACATGAGGTTACCTATTTTACAGGATCCATTGTACTTGTGAACCATGACAATTTCTTACACTCTTGAGGTGGCTGATGCCAGGTTTGCTGGCTTCTCCAAACTGCTTTTCAGGTGGAAAGGGAGCATCTACAAATTACTCTACAAGGAATTCTTGGTCTTCAGTTTCCTATATGGCTTCTTCAGTATTATATACAGGTTCTGTAATGTAACTGTACACATTAACATTTTCATTTTAAGAGGAAGATAAACATTTACTAAGATGTAGAGCTTAATTGTTTTTCTTATACTATAATAATAATGTTTTTCTTATATACGGAAAAAATATTGTTACAAATATCTTTAACATTCCATAACAGCTTCTACAATGTTTAAAGTAATGGATGCACTATGGGTGACTCTACAGGTGCTTACTCAATTCATATCAGCAAGACCTTTTTGAGAAAACAGCCATTTACTGCAATCAGTTCACTGAACTTATTCCCATGTCATTTGTATTAGGTAAGACAAAGTTTGATTGCTCACCTGTGATCTTCAACTGTCTGTCATGTTTTGTTGATCACTTCTGCGATTGGATGCAGCTCAGTGGCTTCTTTTTCTAGGATTCTACGTCACCTTAGCCTTCAACCGCTGGTGGGGTCAATACACCAGCTTTCCTTTGCCGGACAACCTGATGATGGTTGTGTCAGGGAATGTGCATGGAACAGATGAGCGAGGACGCATGTTGCGGCGCACACTCATGAGATACGCAAATCTGTCGTCTGTCCTCATCCTCCGCTCTATTAGCACCAGAGTGCGCAAGCGCTTCCCTACTTTGGACCATGTAATTGATGCAGGTGATGAGGATTTTGCTTCTGGTCCTTACTTCCATTAATACGTCACACATGATGGTGATAGATTTATGTGAAAAGTATGTTGTGTGATTTGTTACTAGGTCTGTGTTATCTAAAGTTGAAGTTTAATCCTTTCGACACTCAGGCTTTATGACACAAGAAGAGCAGAGAAAACTTGACAGTTTGCATTCAGATTTCAATAAGTACTGGATGCCACTGGCGTGGTTTGCAAACCTTGCAGCGCAAGCACGTAAAGAAGGCCGTGTAAGGGATGACATAGCGCTGAGACTTCTCATGGATGTAAGTTAATCATTTGCGGACAGTACTTTAATTACTTTGGTTTCCACTTTATCTATTTATATGGCTAAGTATTTTTACAGAAGCAATTCAGCTGAAATACCTTGAGCAATAAATAAAAAAGGGGAACCATTTAAGTTTTTTAACTGGCAAGCTTTCAAAAAACTGATCAATCAAATCTATAACAAATGCTACATGCATTAGATTAAAGGACCATGCTCATTATAATTTGTTTTCATTTCCATGTTTGGTTTGGCAAAAAAATTTAAGCAGTTTAAAAATTTATTCAGAGTCCTATTTCTTAACCTCCACATTTCCACCACCCCTGAAATCTGTAGCTAGTGTTTAACAGGATATGTTTAACAGTGTTATCGGCTGCTGAAGACATTTCTCTCCTCCCCCAGGAACTAAATAATTACAGGGCCAAGTGCAGCTTGCTTTTCCATTACGACTGGATCAGTATTCCACTTGTCTACACTCAGGTACAGTGAAATATTACAACCTGATTTGCTGAAATCCTACTTCTCCAGTTTAGACTCAAAATAAATGAACCGTGAATATATGTAAAAAGAACTATTCATGAATATACTGTTCTAGAAATCTGTTCTTTTGACATTGCTGCATCTTCTTCAGGTTGTTACGCTTGCAGTCTACTCCTTTTTCGCCTTCTGCCTGATAGGGAGACAGTTTCTTAATCCCACTAAAGGTTACAGGGGTCACAATCTGGACATGTATGTTCCTGTTTTTACACTGCTGCAGTTTTTTTTCTATGCTGGCTGGCTCAAGGTATGTCTTATGCTCTGTTTTCAATATTCAATATTTTCAATATTCAAAAATTCATTGAAAACTTTTTAAACATTGTGGTGTTGCTGTGTTTTCCTTCAATAGGTTGGAGAACAGATAATCAATCCCTTTGGAGAAGATGATGACGACTTCGAAACAAACCAACTGATTGACCGAAACATTCAGGTTTGAAAACATTCTCATTTCCACTGCTGTTTTAAATTAAAAATGGGAATATTGCCTGTGTGTTAGTTAATGAACAGCTACTTGTCCATAGGTGTCTATGCTGGCTGTAGATGACATGCACCAAAATCTCCCCCCCATTGAGAAAGACAAATACTGGACAGAGGAGTGCTTTGCCTTGCCGTACACCATAGCTACAGCCACAGAGACCCTCAAGCCTGCTTTCATGGGCTCAACCTTTGACATGAGGTACTGCACAAAAACACATTTGTTTGTCATGGTGGTCCAGAGTATCACAGGACCTGAGGCTGGGTACAGCCTGGACATTGCAGAAACATCATATGCATGACCACTCATAAACAAACACAGAAGAGCAGTTTAGAGCCACCAGTTCACTTAAACATCTTTGATCTGTGGGAGAAAACCAGCATGAACATGGTAAACTCTATGCAGACTGAGCCAGATTTAAAAACCCATGTGTGCACCCACAGTCCATCACTGCTCAGGTACCAGCACTAGCTGCTGCACCACTGTTCCACCCATCTGTGTAGCTGCATATATTTGTAATGAATATTGGGACAACAAGCTTGCTAAGAAAAAGATTCAAAGCATGATTACCCATCCACTGAGTAAATGTCAATTTAGAAAACAGTTACAGCTGGTGACTTACCTTTTCATGTGAAGGTTATCAGGTCTTGACCAATATCATGACAAGCTCTATTGTCCAGGATATATACTCCCCTGCAATGGATACAGGTGATGCAGTAATATGAAAACTATTTTTCTGTATTATTCCACAACAGGATGAGCGAGGACCCTGCACAACACCAGATGGTGGAGACCCCTATGACACCCCGCATCCAGACACCCAGAATGGGTTTCTACAAGGCTGTTGCTGCATCACCAGCTCCCAGTCTCAAGAGCTTTGCACGCGGGGTGCGAGGACAGCCGCTGCTACGGCTCAGAGGCGAGAGCTTCAACTCAGATCGGGAGCGCATTGATGAGGACAGCGAGGATGAATGCAGGAAGGATGGCCAGGACCTCAACAGGACTCCCCAAAGGCCAAAGTGCCTGGAGGCCTCTGAGCAGAAGCAGCAAAAGGGGGTGCAGATCACAGTTACTGTTGACTCTGCCAACAAGGAAAACCAGCAGACAGATGTCTAAATGACCATCTATGAAATCACATTTCTATATTTAATTTTGGTATATTGATAATCAGTCCCACTTTTCAAAAAGAAAAGAATTAAAGAATTAAAAGATTAAAGAGTGCTATTAAATACACTGCAGTGTAAAATTTCTTTTTCCTGTAGGGGGCTTCTGTATATTTACTCACCTTAAATAGTAGACTTGAATAATTCAGTGATAAACCGGCATAAATACAGCTGCATTATTTTGCATTTTCTCCCAATCAAAGGGAAAAAGTCACTACTGTACACAAAGAAATGACACACAGTAAAGTTCTTAACAGGTCTTTTATTGATTTTGTACAAAAACAGCTTTGTACATCTATTTGCCCTTCTTGGCCTTGATCTTCCTCAGGTAGAATTCCAGCTCCTTGCCTTCCAAGATATAGCCATCTGCTCTGCCACACTGACCAGGTCTTGAAGCAATGCAGGCTAAAGAAGAAACAGTAATATTTGCATCATTTAAAAACACATGAAGGCAAGTCAAACAGCTCAAAGCCACTGAGCAGCGGTGAAGTGAGTAAAGTCCAGCTCACCAAGAAGCTTGCCCTGCTGAAACTGTTCCTCAAGTAAGGGACTGATCTTGCAGGTTTTTTTGCGCTCATCATACTTCTTCTGGATCTTTTTGGACCTCTTTTTATTTAGAACCTCCTCTTCCTCAGGAGTCTAAAAGTAAATACCAACATTAATGCGCACTGTTTCAGAAACTGCCATTCATAGCACTTGCATTTAACAGTACAACCAAACAAAGAAACAATCTCAAATTTATCTCAGCTTGTTCAGACTTGATGTGTTCTTTTAGAAGTAAAATAAAGCCACTAAATCTGACCAGAGATTTACATACCAGCTTGGCTCCCTTCTTACGGCCGAGGGGAGTTGCATAGTATGCCTCATACCACTGCCGGAAAGGGGTGCTGTCGATCAAGATGATGCAGTTCTTTACCAAGGTCTTCGTTCTCACCAGCTCATTGTTGGAGGCATTGTACACTACATCAATGATTCTGGTTTTACGAGTGCAGCCTGCCAAACAAAAGCATTTATGTTCCAATGTGTACGAGACTGCTTTCTTGACAACTCTGCCATTTTCTTAAAACTACTGCCTTTTTCATTTCATAAACAGCTCTTTACAGACAACATTAATGTTCAATGCTTCCCAGACTAACACCTTTTATATAAACAGACCCATTTTCCCTACCACTCCTCACGTTTACAAAATTCAAAGTCTTCCTCGGAGTCATAAACATCATCAGTTGCAGTCAGTAGCAGAACTGGACAACGTTATCGTCACTGAAAGACTTGCAAGATATGTTCCAAAATCAAACATCAGATGCCTATGGATATCACAAGAACCATGCAGGCAGAAACTCACACTCTGATCCCCAGGAGAAGTTTCCGACATCAAGTCTCAGAGCACGGTACTTCTTGTTCCCACCACGTACCCTCACAGTATGGATACGGCGAGGGCCAATCTGTTACAAAGTTTAAGAAATGGAAACAACAATTATGAAGACTGAGGCTTTAATTAGGCACTTTGTTCACAAAAATAACATCTTAAGCAGAGAAATGTGTCAGTGTAACTATGACATGTCCTAGCATTGGTAGGTTCACAGCATTGGCTAAAACAGCCAAAACAAACCTACCTAAGGTCATAATATCATCATCCACACCTCTAACTGTGTGAGGCATTCACATTTAGATAAAGGAGACCAAAAGAACAGAGGGTGCTGTTCACTTCACCTTGGTGTTGGCAGGAGGACGTCCCAGCTCATACTTTCTCTTTTTGTGGTAGGGCTTCCTTTTTCCACCGGTCTTGCGGCGCTTATGCCAGTTGTCCCTTGAGATACCTGTAAATGGCGAGATCGAGGTTGAACTAGTGAACTGTAATGGTCCCTAGAACACTGATAAAAGTAGCCAGTTTTGAGTGCTCAGTTCTCCAAGGTGATATATCCGCAGTTTAAAATCGGATTATGTAAAAAAATAATCATCATCCACACTCAAAACATGACAGATTTAATCAACATGTAAGTAAATTAACGTTATTTGGAAAGCCCTGTGTCAGAGAAAACGTGCTCCTCCGCGACACGCAGCCAGTCCGCGAGGCTCAAGTGTTACGATTGTTTTCCCGTGAAATTGTGACGACTGAGGTGAAAATGAAAACGAATTTGGCAATCCAACAAAAAGGCTAAATCACACTGTATATTAATTCAATACTATCTTAGTAACTTACTACGTTCATAATAAAACTAAGGCAGAAGCCTTGTAGTCAGATGCTAAAGCGTCTTATAAACACACAAAATGTCACAAATTGTACATCAAACATATACAAAACGTTCTGCTTAGCATCGTGACGTTTTACATAAATTCTAGCGCTAAATTAAGCTAGGTAGGTTTAGAACACATTTAATATGAATTACATGATCAATGCGCTCTATGCAGGCGGCCATTTTGGGACATGGCAGCTTTCAGCTTTTTAAGATATTCTTTTTTTAATGAACAAATATCAAACGCTTTTGTACAATATTGGCCTAATTTGGTTTCTAAAAACTTCTATTACAGAAATACATACTTTTAAGATCATTCCCTATTATATAACAAAAGATGAATATAGATTTTCGACCCCGCTTTACCAAAAAAAAGACGTACCCATTCTCAGGTTCTGGCTGGAGAGAGGAAACGCAAAGGCTCACGGACAGGTTTGAATGGACGTAACATCGCGAGAGTTGTCGATATATGGCTGTGGGTGATAATAGTGCTCCTGAGAGTTCCGGTCCATGTGGGAATGTCTTAAAAGAAAAGTAGTACATAATTTAATTAATATAAATAATGTTATTATTTATGCGTGTAGAGTATGCACCAAATCAAGAGTCCATTTTGCCTCATTATTTAGTTCACAAAAATAACATCTTAAGCAGAAGGGTCTCTACACAGAAAAATAGTGGCAGTAGTAGCAGCTAAGACAGGTTATACTGCCAGGAACAGCACTGTGTAGGAAATTAAAAGTTGAATAAAATGGTGTTGAGTTGCAGGCATGATGAGTAGCTGTTAGTGTGGTGCAGTTCTTTAAAGACTGAACCATGAAAAGTAAGTTAACTTATGGCACTGACTATATGGGGAAAAACTGGAAAAAGTCTGTGGGAGGGGAAATCTGCCTACAGGGAGAAACTGAAGCAAAAGCTCCAGCATAACTGCCTGAAGGAGGTATGAAAAGGTGTAGGAAAGATCACAGGCTACAAACAGCTCACAACCATGGATTGTGCAAATAAGTTGAATAAGTTTTTTTTTTTTACAGTCTTCATTCAGTAGTGCTCACCCAGACACCCCTTTCCCCTTTAAACACACTATCGGTGTGGACCTCTCAGCAACACCTGTCTGCTCCCACTCAACCACAGTTGACCATCACAGAGAACCATGTGAGGAAAGGACTGAGGAAACAGCACACTAGCAAGGCAGCAGGTCCTGATGGAATGTAGAGACAGGGTGCTCAAAACATGTGCCAACCAGCTGTCTGGTGTCATCACAAATCTGTTATTGAGTCTGCAGGAAGTGCCATTACTGTGGATAACACTCTGCCTCTTTCCAGCCTCCAAGAAAGTTGGATAAGCTCACCAAAATGAAATCATGGACTATCTAACAGACAAACTATACGTTGTCAGGATTTGGGACTATGTCTCTGGTACAGTCTTGAGCAACACAGGTGCATTACAAGGAACAGTATGTTCAGTATGTTTCATGTTCACCCTCTTTACCTCTGACTTCAAGTACAAGTCTGGGCAGTGTAACCTGCAGAACTTCTTTGATGACTCTAGTGAGATGTCTAGAGAAAGGTGATAAGGTGGAGTACAGGTTAAGAAATTTGTTTCATGGTACAAATCAAACCACCTTCAGCTCTATATCAACAAAACAAAGGAGTTGGTAGTTGATCTTCACTG
This sequence comes from Arapaima gigas, assembly GCA_900497675.1. NCBI lineage: Eukaryota > Metazoa > Chordata > Actinopteri > Osteoglossiformes > Osteoglossidae > Arapaima > Arapaima gigas. Next base: position 184,975 of record UFQX01000258.1, on the reverse strand, counting down.
TGTTGAAGACTCCGTGCACCTGGTTACTACTGAGTATGCAGTTATGGAGGTGTTCTACTCTTACTGTAAGTGGGTCCACAAAAACACCAAACTGAGCTGGACTCAAAACAGAGAAAGGGAAGAAATGTGTATAAGAAAACAACAGAGCTGGCTGTGCTTTCTTAGATTGCTGAACTCCTTTAATTTGGGCATCAACTTCCTCCACACGTTCTAGCAGACTGCAAATGCTATTATGATCTTTTACTCAATACTGTGCTTCTGGTGAGGTAGATTCTGCAAACTTGCCAAGAAAGTAAGTTCTGTCATGGGTTAGAGCCCTGGAGGCTGTGGTAGAGACCAGGATGATGAGCAAGTAGCAGTCCATCATGGTCAGTCCCCTAAATTGTGAGCTCATACCTCACTTCCCCTAAATTGATCACCATGAACTTTTTTGCAAACCAGATTACTGAACTGAGATGCACTAAGAAGCGCTTCTAGCTCCATAGCTAGCTTCTAGCTGCATAATGACACAGGTGGACCCATGAATTAGACTGTATTTAGTAGTTATTTGACATTTGTTATGTATGTCCTGCATTTTGTGTTCGGCTGTTGTATGCTGCATTTCCCTGTATGAATCAATAATCGTCTATCGTTTATCATTAATAAACTGTTGGAAATCTGTGTAGTATTTTATTTTTTTACATTTAGGTTTCCTGCAGGGAATTGTTTCTATAGCACAGAGGACAAGGAGTGCCACAATAAAAAATCCTTTCTCCATACTAGACTAAATATGTTGTTCAAATGTATCAGAGTGCTCTGTGATAGTGATGCCAAACAGTGTACCTTGCTTTTGCCTTTCTGTGTAATCTTGCATTGGGAAATGTTCTTTTTGAAGTTTGACAATTCTCACATTTGGTACAAAGTGGTGAGCCACAACCCATCTTTACATGCAAAACAGAGCCTTTACTAGATGCTCTTTTTATACCCAATTATGATACCATCACCTGTTACCAATTCACCTGCTTATTGTGGGATGTTTCAAAATGGTGTAAAATATTCTATGAACTTTTCATTCTTATTTTGCCACATCCCAACTTTTGAGTGTGTTGCAGACATAAAGTTCTACATTTGTTTATATTTGCAAAATACAATTCAGTTTGTCTGTGAAAACACTGGAAATCTTTTCCTTGAACTTTTTCCAGTTAAAAAGGTTCAAGAGAATTAACATATTTACTTTTTTTTGCATTTTACAAAATGTCCCATCTTTTCCAGAAATGGGGTTTGTACTACGGTGATACAGATTTCAATACAAGCAAATGTATTTTACTTGCCTGAGTAGCAATTTAGTGAGTTCCATAGTATGCATTAATTATAAACAATGCAAAAAGATTTTTGTAGAGCAATCTTTTTTTAAATTGCAAAGCTTTAATATATTTTGTCTACATGGAAACATATAAACCTGTTCACATACTAGAAACAAAGGAAACAGAACAATCACTATCAGCTTCTTTAAAGAATTCTGCTTGTGGTTCTCAGCCATTCTTTGTAGACTACAACGTACGCTTATATTTTTAAATTGCCGTAACCAGAATATAGATTAAATTTACATACAGCAAATATATTTCCTTTCCAGAAGTGCTTTGGTGCAACACTAAAGAACCACCAGGTTTAACTTATCTTTGTACAAGTCTTTGAAGGTGGGTTCACATTCTACATCTGTCACTCATAATGCACTAATTAAGCCACTAAAGTCAAAACTGTTAGTTGCAGGCAGCTGGGGGCAACTTCTCATATTCATACATCTTGTGAATAACCTGACATAACATCACTAACCAAAGTTTGTGAAGTAAATACAATTAGTACTTCATGAAATTCTTACTGTTGATTCATTGATGTGTGTTCTAGAACAAGTACCATTTTAAGGGTTTTAGATACCACATGCGCTTGTGTTTGAGAACATCAGGATACAGAAAAATATTTGCTTCTAGGATGCCACAATAAGGGTTCAAAGTCTAGTCAATTAAAATAAGTCCCCTTAAGCTTATCACGAAAGAGACAAGCTATAGCACTCCAAAGAAATTCCATTAAGGCTACGTTTAATTCCTAAAAAGTAAAATCATGAAACTGCAAGCTTGTGCTCAGCTTTCGAGAGGACGAAACCAGTTGTGCAGCCCAGTCCTTCTGCAAACTGAGGTTAATCTAGCACTGGAATGAGACTGAAAAGCCACCAGAAAAAGCAATCCAGTCACTTGTCAGTGCAGTTAAGGAGCTGTACAGACAAACCTTAGAAACACTGACAGGCCGAATTAAACAACAAACTTCAAGATTAAAAAGTTGCTTTATTTATCAATCCACTTTGTACATCTTCTAGGGAAAAATTGACTCCTGGCAAAATAAGCTTCCTAGTTTGTAGTAATGTTTCCCACTGAAGAGGCCTGTATCCTGAAAAAGGAACAACATTCATAACCATTAAAGTCTTATTTGAAAGCACAACTTCCTCAAATATCAACTATAGAGCTCTCAACTGATTTCTGTTTCAGTAGAAGTGTTAATATCACATAAAGACAACACTTAATGCTATACCTTAAGCAAAACAGCAAACTGTTCTAACAGGTCCTTCAGATGCTGATGTCCTTTCATTCATTGAATTTGTGCTCTGGTTGTAGCACCGACCACAAGCTGAAAAACCACAAAGATCTGAAAATGAACCACTCATGGAAAATCCAGTTTTCAACACTGAAATTAGAGCTGGTTTAAAGTAATTTTGCTAGTGTCCATTAGTCTCTCTCAGAGTCTTAACTTTGCATCACTTCCATTCAGTAGCAGAACTGGACAAAGTTATCATCCCTGAAAGACTCTGGATCAATATGATAAAGTATTGCATGCAGTTTATGGGCAAAACAAGACGATTCTTGACCATACTTCAGCAAGGTCCCCTCATCCACAGGAGCCAACATCAAAGCACGATGGAACCCACCATCGCCCATTTGTTCGTCAGGGGTTAAACAGCGACCTAGGAATGTTTAAACAAAAACACAGGTCCCAACATCAATCACCGGGCTTCAGACTTTGGAGAAAAAGCACTCAATTTTGCAGCTCTACACCATCAATGGCATTTCCATGTTACTGGGTTCACATTCATGGGAGCCAAGCAGATAGATGTGTCAGGGTAACTATGACATATCCTAGCACTGGTAGGGTCAAAGAACTGACTGAAACAGTCAATCAAACCTACCTAAGGCTAATTTTTCACCCACACTGTGCTCACAGAGTAAATGCCTACTGTACATACTGTGACTAAGGATCTGTGCAAACACACTGCACCTTCCTGGTCAGGACACCTTCAAACCCAGCGCCTGGGCCACCCACTTCCACCTCTTCTTCGACATATCTAAATGGAAAAGGAAAGGAGAGATAGAGGTCAAACATCCGACGTAATACTTCACACGCGCGCTCATAAGTTTAAGTGATGTTCAGGTCTCTGACGTTTCTTGGACCTAGTTCACTACATCAAATCGTCTTTTTTTAAAACGTATACCTTCTAGAAAATATCACTATACTTTAATTTTTTTTAAATGGAGCTTTCCAAAACATCGCTACGCACCACCAGAAAATTTACGTGGCAAACGCAGGCGACCACGTGCAGATAAATTAATATGTTTACTGAAGAGCTTCAGCTACATTTTCAGTTTTACTATATCCACCATCCTCTCCACATTTAGACTCAAGCAAATCACCCAACATTTAAACGCTTTAGTACTACAAGTATAAAAACGCCTCCTGTCTCTGATAATGCTCGACACATATTGAGATGCTTTTAAATATCCAGTAACTGTTTCAACCAATTTGGCTTTATATTCTCAACCATTAGCGTAAGCGTCAAATTAAAGCACCTCAGAAAACCCATACCTCACAAGCAGCTGCAGTCAAAAAGGAAGGGCGCCTGCTCAGACGCGGTTTTAAGGAATCCTTTTATCGCGAGAAAACACGCGATCAGTAAGCGTGGACTGCGTTATAACCACTTTGCTGTGTGTCCGTTAGAGGCGCCAATGAGCTCGGCTGTAGCTAATGATCGAACTACAAATATACTTTCCTTCACACCTGCTTTTTGTTCTGTGTGCTGTCTGCTATGTTGCCTGCACAATGTCAGCATATACAAAGTAGCAAAAATGAATATGCACTGTATAATAAAGGCTGTGTTTGTAATAATGTACAGGCATCTCCATGTAATACAGGACTCCCTTATATGATCCTATGGTGCTCTTACATACAGTACTGTATTAGGATAGGCAATCTATAATCAGTACTATAGTTTGAAAGAATTAAATCACAAAATATTAGTATCTAAAAGCAGTTTAGTAGAGCAATAACTAGCACACAGGAAGAACAGAAAACCAGAGACCTGTGGTCAACATGCAACTCCTTGGGGCTCTGACACACAGTCTGGGTATAAAATGAGACAAATAGGCTGTCATGTATCCTGGGTATATGTCAATTTCTGCTCCTCAATTAATCAGTTAACAATACTCACCCATCAACTGGGCAATTCTTATCTCGTGAGACAGTGCTCCCCTCCTTGTTTGGAAGAAATGCTGAATCATAGAAGTTCAAAACTAGAACAGCATCTAGATTAATTGTTCCAATACAATTATTAAGCAATGTTGGGAAAAGGTGGCAAGAAAATTTTACACTTTAAAAACCATACGTGTAACTGTGCTTTAGTGCAGAGATGCATATTGTACTTATAGCTAGTAGAGATATTCAGCCTTTATTGCAGAAGTTGTGCTGTTTTTGAGGTCAGTACTTGTATATGTAAAGATATGTGGCTAGAGTAGTGTGAGTAAACAAAAGCAAGTTCTGAATTTGTCATTGATTAAAAAACCACTAAAAAACACATTCATATGACTGCAGAAGACTTAAATGACCCTTGACCAATGTAAACTACCCCTTAACTGTAGTTTTAAAAATACATAAATTAGTATCCCTGAATCTATTTCAACAAAACAGCAGTGATTTGTTGGCCTGAAATGAGAAATACCACAGAGGATGATTACTCACAATTTTATTATATACAGCTAGATGTTGGCAATATTGGCAATAGTGTTGATCTCTGGGTGAACAGAAATAGACATAGATAAGAAATATGAAATCCAGATGCATGAGGATTCCAAGTCTGGTGGTAGAGTCACTCTTCCCAGGGGCTCATGTCCGTGTCAATTGCTACACAGTTGTATGCAGCATAGCGCAGCTTTTCCTCGCAGACCTTGGCACTATGGATAGTGATTGAGAGATACATGATCATTGTGCTGTGAGTCATTCAGGGTTGCTGCACTTTTAACACATGTAACATCTTAAGCACTATTTTGCTTAGAGATTTATTTTTATTTTATTTTGCAAGTTTAATATGTAATTCAAAACTCCAAAAGATAGGATGACTCAAATACCAAATAAATTCTACTCAAGGCAATGACCTTTCAAATTTTATACTAAACTTTTAAATCTTCTCTGGACAGTACTTTTTTCAGGATCTCTCAAGTAGCTGTCCACTGCACAAGTAATAATATAATATTGCCAATACTGGGTATACAACTAGAAAACTGAAGTAAATAAACATATATTGACTTCATAGCATTAGTGTTACTCCTCTTTTTTTATGTTAACCAATAGTTGTCCAGTATAAGTATGATGGAGAATACACAAAAGACTGAGTAAACTGTATACATGCTGGGTCAATTTAGTCTTACCTGGGGTAGTTGGGTAGGTACAGAGTGCTAGAGCAGGTTGATGACTGCGGAAGGGCATCTGTGGTTTCAGAGCTGTCATAATGACAACCATCCACATTGTGATTAAGTCCCATTATGTATCTTATTTGATACATACATATACTCATTGAATTTATTGTCATACTGAATGGAAAAGATCTTTGAGATTCTTGGGTCTTACCCCTGTTTATCTGGGAAGATGTAGATTGGGGCAGGAAGACGGCTTCTTCCTGTCACAAACCTCAAGAACCTGCTACGATCCTCTGAGAGGAAATTGAAGGAAAGTTAAAATTCTGGTATACAGACAAGTCATGAACTGCATACGTCCTTTGGCAGTAGGAAATAGTGCTTACTAACCATTGGTGAAGTTAGTCAGGGCTTCCCACAAGTACTGCACTCGAAGGTCTGTCTGCTCTAAGTCCTCATACCGTGCTGGAGGGGAAATTGAAATGTGCAGTTATCTGTTATATTTTTCTGTGACTGGTACTGATTCAAAATGTGCAGTTTTAAGGAAAGTGTTGACTCACTGAGACGTTTGAGTGCCTCCACTGTGATCTCTGGGTCACCACACACTTTTTTCTCCAGCTCCTGCCAGGTGAGCAGGTCCAACACAGCCTGAGGAACCACCTTCACTAGACCTGCCTGCATAGCTGTGATCTAAAACACACACACACACACACACACACACAGTTGCAAGAAAAAGTTTGTGAACCCTGTGCAGTTTTAAGCTTTCTGAATTAATTACTCATAAATTTTAGTCTAAGTCAGAATAATAGACAAACACAAGCTGCTTAATGTGATAAACAAATAATTGCACTTCTTGTAAATACTGAATAAACCATTTAAATAATCACAGCCTAGGTTCAAAAAAAGTATGTGAACCTCTTGTGTAATGACTTATAGAAAAGCTAATTAGAGTCAGGTGTTCCAGTCAATGAGATAAGATTGGAGGTGTGAGCTGTAGAGGTGTACTGCCCTATAAAAAAAGACACACAAATGCAGGCTCCTGACAGTCTGCGCTTCTCAAAAAAGATCTGTTTTTGTGCAACAAACCTCAATCAAAACAAAATTTCAGAGGACTGTACAAAAATAGTTGATGAGATGCGTGAACCAGTAAAAGACTAAAAAGCATTACTAAAGACCTGAACGTTCAGACCACAGTAAGACAAACTGACTACAATTAGAGGAAATTCTGTACTGTTGCTTCTCTCCCTGGGACTGGGTGTCCAGTATAATATGCAATGTTGAAGGAGGTGAAAAAGAACCCAAGGGTAACAGCCAACAACCTACAGAAATATGCATTATTTGGTAAAATCTCTTTTCATCCGTCCACTACAAGAAAAACACTAAATAAGAATGGTGTTTGTAGGAGGACACAGAATAAATCATTGCTCTCCAAGAAAAGTATTGCTGTACATCTTGCAGAAGAAGATCACCTGGATGTTCCACAAAACTTCTGGGACAATTTTCTGTGGACACACAGAAATGCACACCGCTATGTTTGGAGGGAAAAGGGTGCTCCACACCAACACTAAAACTGCATCCCAACTGTGAGGCATGGTGGGAGGGAGCTTAATGAATTGAGCCAGCTTTTCTGCCTCAGGGCTTAGACAGCTTGTAATTGTTGAGGGAACAATGAATTCAAAATTGTACCAAAAATTTTTTAAACGAGAATGTCAGGGTAGCAGTCTTTCACCTAAAGCTTAATAGAAGTTGGATGATACAAAACAATGATCCCAAGAGTAAATTAAAAACAGAATGGTTTAAAAAGAAGAAAATTCATGTTTTGGAATAGCTAAATCAGTCCAGACCTTAATCCAATTGAGATGCTGTGGCATCACCTAAAGAAGGTTGTTCATACCTGGTATCCCAAAAATACTGATGAACTGAAAAGGTTTGGTATAGTCTAAAATTCCTCCTTGCCATTCTGCAAGTCTGATCAGCAGCTAGAGGAAAATTTGGGGGAGCTTATTCCTGCTAGAAGAGGTTCTACCAGTACAGTACCAGTACCAAATACATGGGTTCACATACTTTTTCCAGCTTACACTGTGGATGATAAAGAAATTACAAGTACAACTGTGTCTGTTGTTAGTTTAGGCAGCTTGTGTTTGTTCGTGACTTGGGTGACAATCAGACCACATTTTATGAGTAATGCAAAAAATAAGGTACTTGCAAAGGTTTCACAAACTTTTTCTTGCAACTATAATGCAACATTAACAGGACTAAATGCAGTCAAGTCACCTATGGTCCAACTAGCTTTAATTGAGGATCTATCTGATCTCCCAGTGGCAACCTTGTTTTTTTCCCTTGAATTTTTTCTGGTACACATATTTTCCTTGGGTGGAGCTCTGGTGTACTTTCGCTCATAATGCCTGCACTCGATATTAAAAAATTCAGACATAAATGCTATCTACTGATGCAGCAGGTAACATGCTTATTGTCCTTACCTGCTCTCGGCTTTCTTCCAGTCGAGCTTTCTGCACCAGCTGGATGAACTCCTTGCGGTCTTCATACTTGACCACAGTACTTGCTCCTCCTGGGATGAGCTCTACCACCCTGCCATCACTCAGGATGGTGGTGTAAGGCAGCTCTTGTCCAAATTTGAACTCAAAGGTCTCTTTGTCCATGTTCTCCATGGCCTCCAGCAGCTTTACCTGAAATATCAAGCAGAACAGTATGTGTTAGCACCCATCTCCAGAATCCTCCAATGCAAACTGACATTTAATCTACAGACCTCTGCCATCAGTTGACATAAGGAACAACATGGCTGTGGGATATCAGTTTGAAATTAGTCTAAGTCTGCGTCAAATGTGACTGAATTGTCTGTGTAATAACTAGACATTTATATATTTTACCATTTCCCAGTTTGTTTCACCAACAAAATTAACAGATGATCTTGAGGTACGGAATAATGGTGAATTTACAACTTGATTGTTTTTGCCTTTCTAGGCTCACTAGCTGTGTTGACCGAGGTTGCCTGGATCAAAAAGGTGTAGTAGTGGAAAGATAAAAAGTGTGGGTGTCATGTATTTTTTTAAATCAACTTTCACATTTTTCATTTGTACACATAATGATAAAATATGTCCATGTGTTGTAAGTAGCGTGTGGTGTCCAAAAATTTGGCTGAGACAAAGTACTTGTGTGTGTATTTGGGGGCAGAAAATCTGTCAATGTGTCTTATGTCAGTGGGAAAACCCTTGCATGTTTTGTACATGAGCATGGTGAGACAATGTGTTTGCATGTGTACATGTGCTGTCTACTGGGAGGGGGAAGAAAATGCACTTCTGATACGTGTGTGTGTGTGTGTGTGTGTGTGTCTCGCAGGGTGATTTGTCAGCGTGTGTATATGTTTGTGTGTGTGTTTATGGAGGTTACACCATGTGTGGTGTCTCGGAGGGCAATCAGTCTGTGTGTGGTGAGAAAATCTGCCCATGTCACTACATACTCTGCATGTGATGTTACTATGATTCCATTGCTTGTGTGTGATTCCATTATTCCTACCTCTACAAGCCTTGCTGAAGATCCCAAATTTTAAAATTTTAAAATATTAAGTAACCTTTTTGGAGTTTAATGATCTTTACTGCAGAAAAACCTTATTTTCAAGTCTGGTTTGAAAAACAGACAGATAAACAAACAGACAAACATCAATCAAGCAACATAATCAAGCATCTTCAGGTAGAAATCATAAAAATTATCAGCAGACAATCCTATCACTCATAAATAGAAATTAATTTTTACTGTACATCACTGGTAAAGGTGAAAATGATACAAAATCCCACAACCTAGTAAGCTTTTCTGAGGTACCAGATTTGTGATTTTCTAGGTTCTGAGTTCAGGACCCACCAGCACAGAGTCTACTGATGGGAAGTCTTTATTCCAGCTGACTTCTTCCCCGATCAGTTGCTTCCACACCAACCCAGGGAGAGCCAGTACCTACAAGCAGATAAATCACATGTCAGAGAGATCAATAATTTGGAATCCAGGATATTCCTCATCACTTCAATTAGACACAGCATGCAGTCCATTGAACTCTATCACCAAACAGGAGTTTCATACCCAAAAAGCTGGCTTAAAGGAACAATCTGCATTTTTGTATATACAATAATAAGTCAAAATAAAGATACTGATGCAATATCAAGAATTCATATCAATAATCAACAAATAAATAATAAATTGAACTGAATAAATAATGCTTGTCTTTAAACATGTAGTTCTTCTTTATCAAGTGTCATTTATCTAAAATATGAGAATAATGTCATTGACCAGGAAGTCTTTTCCTCTAAGGGCTGCGCCCATGAGCTGGCCAATCCACTCGTACTTGTGGAATTCTCTGCAGGAAGGGTTGGGCACATAGCAGTCCCTGGCCTCTCCAGTACCCTGAAAACACAGCACAGCATGGCAGATATTACTACATGGACACAAGGGTTCCTTATATCACAAAAAACACAAAAGAACAGAATGGAGTGTATGGTTCCCTAGATTCTCTGAAGGCAGACTACAGCCTACCTGGTTGGAGGTGCGAGTGAAAAACGGCAAAGGCACTGGACACTCGGATGAGCTGGGGCACAGCTCCTCAGACATGTCAGCAAGGCTGTCCCGGAATCCGCCCCCTGCAGACGAGAGTATGTGACTTAGCTAAGAGAATACAAATTGACATACAAAGCACAAAGGGTTGTGATGTAAGCTAGGTGAAACCAGCATAGTTTTTGTGGCAGTAGTGTTGTTACCTTGGTCTATGATTCCTTCTGCAATGAATTTACACTCCCACCACTGATCATAGCGTGCAGGCCACCTGGGACACAACACATTACTCACTTTTCTCTCACAACACCACACAGAGCTGCTGAGATGTTCAAGGGACAGACAGATTCTCACCTATAATCCAGAGTCTTCTCATATTTATCCGAAGGTTTCAGCCCTTCATAGACCTGAACATATGTTACAGCCTGACTTACACCAGTCATGTTTCACAACATACTGCCAAAGGCTTAGAGACAAAAAGTAAAAGAAGGAAACCAGATTAAAACAATATTATGACAGAACCAAGGAGCACCTGAGAGAAGACTGTGTTTTTGTAAGTGGGGTCCAGCGAGGGATTGTCACGGTGCTCCATAGCCAGTCGGCGGTTGATGTAGAGGCGGGGCATGAAGCTGGGCTTCATTGTTTCTGAGTCTTTCAGACACTGGGTGATCAGGGCTGAACGTCTCTTTGACAGCAAAAGGAACTGTTTCACATGCTGGGGGATAAGGCATACACACGGAGGGAGGGAGGGAGGGCAGGAGAGAGAGATGTGAATCAGGGCCCAGGGTGCACAGATCCACAATCTGACAGATAGAAAACTCAATTTACTTTAATCTGGTTGAAGGTGCCAAGGCTGTAGTCCCATGCAGGTACCAGGTGTGGCAGTAGACTGTCCAGCAGTGAGATAAACCTACAGGGTAAATAGAGAAATACAAGACTTTAAAGGAGGAGAGTTGTGCAGAATGTGGCATACAATGAAAAACCAAATGCAAAATGAAGCAGCAACATGATAAAGTTTATGCCCTTAATCATAGTGTCATCTGATGCTCAGATCCCAGTTCTATTTACTGGCAGTGGACTCTACCTCTGGATGACCAGTGCCCGGCGGTACAGCACATCTGGCGGGGTGCCCTCCAGACGTGGGTAGCGCACTAGGTTGGCTGATTGGAACATGTCTGCATTCAGACCCAGGTCCCGCTCACAGGACGATTTGATCTTCAGCCCACGAATCCGCACGTCAATACCATCATCTGTGACACACAGCATAGGATGAGGCAAGGTATTAGTGGGCCTAACAGAAAACGAACAGGCTAACCAGTGACTGCATGGAATTTTAGTTGTATATATTAGTGGAAAGGCAACACTTCAACATTTTAAGTACAACAGAAAGCACTAGACCCTGAAGCCTTTCTACCTCTGCATTCCTCTATCCGGATCTCAATGACTGGTAGATGTGACGTCATGTCTTCCAATACACAAACTTCTCCGATCAAATTCCTTGGGTACAGAACAAGTGAAAAAAAGTCAATGGAATGAGCACATGCCAGCATTCAGCACTCATTACATTTGCAGTCAATGTCTAAGCGCATACCTTAAGTTCCCAAAGCCATGTACAAAACAGGTTATAAATGTGTATTTATACTACAAAATGGAAAAATGAAACTTGTGAGGATAGCTAATCACCCATTAAGAGAGTAATAATATTGTTAAGGATGATAATTAGATAAAAACATTCTTCTCCTGAGGTAGTTGGCACTCTTACTCATCTATGGTGACATCACTAAGTTTCCTTAGACCATCTCCCTCCCCTCCGAAAACAGTGACTCTTCTGGGCATGTAGTTGTCATCTGTTGAATCCACCATCAGAATCAGTTTCCTGGATTTTAAAAGAGAAAAGCAATGCCACGTGTAATAACACTGAACATAATTCATGCAAAATTATGTAATCCAGTCATTCATTCATAGTCATAAATTTCACACTTTATTCAAGCTTGGAAACACAGTGTGATTACACACACAGGCACAAAGGGCAATTTAGAGTCACCAATTCCCTGGAAACACACCTTTGGACTATGAAAGGAAACCGATGCAAATAGAAGTAACCAAAATGAACTTGGGGAGAACATGCAAACTTCACATGGACTGACCCAGATTCAAACTTTTAAATTATCCAAAAGAGCTGTGAGGCGCCAGCACTATTGGATGCTCTATCTTGCTGCCCAAAATTCTTTAACAACTATTTAGATTGAATATTTATATATTTATTCGGGCTTCATGATATCCCTTGATGCACCACTCACTTGACCACAGTGCCTTTCTTCATGTGCAGGCGGATCCAGTGTTGTCCCTGCATCCCATCACTCTCCCAGTACGTGTCTGTGTCCCCATCTGTCAGACAGCTCGCGCCGCCGCTGGGGTCCTCCTGTACGCAGACCATGAGCAGAGACACATGTGAGCACACAATCAAGATCGTGCACATGTACATATGCACACAAAGATGTGTGGGTTCAAACATACTGGAGAGATGAGCATCACATCTACAGCCTCAGCACCAGTATCCACAATTAAACCTTTTTCTCCTTGCCCTGGCAAATTAACTTCTTTCACCTTCAGCATATTTACTAGGAATTTGTTTCCTACTGTTTCTCAGCTCATTTTGTTATTTATGAATCAGCTGCATATTATCTCAGTTCTAAAAAACTGGCATGCAAGGTACAGGTGAAGGAGGGAGGTGTAAACCCTTAACTCACAGAGCAGGATGATACATCAATGCTCATCACACACTGCTTGACACTGCCCAGGTTCTCGTCCTCCTTCCCTATGTGGTCATAATAGTAGTGAACTAAGTCCTCGTCACACTCAAATGTCCAAGTGGGCGGAACATATCTGACAAAGACAATAAGATCACATTATGCTAATTATGTTCTGGACCAACCATTCTTAGAGCTGAATTTTTACTTAAAAAAATTTTCTTTATTTTAAAATATTTTTAACATTTTACCCATTTTAAAGGAGTTTTACTTTTATGTTATGTAATGGACTAATACTATAGTGATCCATTGTGCAGGGAGATTATATGCTAATGATCCAGTTAACTTCTGTATATGACAGAAGGTGGACTTCACCTGAGTTTCTGAACAGCTGCTTCATCACAGTCTGCAACTCTGGGTTTGGAGCCCAAGTGCAAGGCAAAGTCTCCATCCACCACCTGCTCCCACCTGCAGTGGGACAGTGACAGCATCACAAGGTCAAACACAATTATGATGATTCTGTAATGCTCAAAATGTTAGTTTACAGTTAAACCAAACATTTCATATTTACATATCGACTGAGCCAATCTCAAATACTCTTTGGCACCTTTACTTTAGAAAAGCAGGATAAGCATCCAAAGAGATATTTTAGTATGAGGTAAAAAAAAAACATTGAACAGGAACGTTCTGGCACAAAACAGGGTTTTCTCCGATATAAACTATATAATACATATAAAAACACCTGCTTTCCATGGAAAGGATAATTGTGTATATGTCACAGTAGGTCATACTGGCAGAAATCTGCACAAGATGCAAACCTGGTGCAAGGTTTGTGGTCACAGCCAAAGAGCTGCTGTTGTCTGCTAATGGTGTCAGCTGACTCAACAGGCACCAGCCTGTCACCCCCCTCTGTATGCTTGCATACGAGGATCCAGCCTTCCTCCACATCCAGGCCACTGCGGTGTTCCTCCAGCTGCTCCTGGATGGAGGGATGAGCTCCAGTGGAGTTACAGTGACAACAAGTAACACCACTTTCAGACACATGCAATTTTTTCCCACACTTATAACACCAGCCAATGAGAGCAATGCAGCTCCTAAAGAAGAAAGGTAGGTAAATTATTGTATACAACCCAGAGGCCTTAACTGGGCAGTAGTAAAACTATAGTTTTAAAGTGTGAGAAGTGTGGGTTTGAACTCAAGTACCATTTACCTTGTAGTTAACAAGGTAACTCACTGTACTGTCGATTACCACTGAAAGCTACATTTGACAAAGGTGTCAAATAATAATTTTAAAAAAGCCAATGACTACAGACATTAAACTGCACTTGAAGATCAGGGTCCAATATATATAAAGCTTATAAAAAAATTACCCACAGGGGACCTTCTGTTAGGACTCTGGAGTTGGAACTCCTTCTATAGTACATAGTATTATAAAAGTATGATCATAAGCGATACTCTGATAGACACCCACACGCCTGATGAGTCGTACCTTGTTCATCTTGACCCATAGGCCTTGACTGTTGCAGTACTCCTCTCCGGTGGTGCGGATGCACGTGCCCTTGCGGGGCTCCAGGGTAAACCTGCATAGCCTCTTGCCCTGCGCCGCTTGCCCCGGGCTTTCCCACACGGACACAGTGCTCCTGCCGACTGAGCCACCGCCGCCGCTGCCCCCGGGAGTCGAGCCGCCGCCAGAGCCGGAGCCGCATCCGGCCGAATCCTTGCAGATCTTGTAGCACACCTGTCGGGCCACGAAGCACAAGCTCTCGGGCAGCGGTGCGGCGCTCCGCAGGCATTCGATGCACTCGTTGAGGAAGCGGATCCGCCCCAGGAGGACGTGGGGGCTGTCGGCCGGGGACATGGCCACCGAGGGATTCCACCAACTCAGCGAAACTAGCACTACCGGCTCGTACCCAACTGAACTACACTAAACTAATTAAACTAAATAACTATGCAGCCAGGTAAGGCCGCTGTCCACGGAACATTCACAGCAGCGGAGCCGCTGTCATCTGACAAGAGACTTCTGTTTTCTTTCCCTTTTGTTTCTCCTAGAAACCCCACTAAGCTCTTCTTTTTGTCACTAATTGCCTACAAGAGAGACGCTACAAACAGTTTAGCCGAGAACATTCTCGAGTTCCTGTCCAGCGACCGGCTGATCTGCACGGTCCCCTCCACACGTCCCGAGTCCAGTCGCTGTGCTTCCCGTGTCCCCCGTCCGGCAGCACGCTTCGGGCGGACCCGCTGGACTTCCGCCCAGCAGAACGAAAGTTTCCAGGCGGCACGTTTAGTCGCACAGGAACTCCTCACACAGAGCAAATAGCAAGTCATCGGTTGTATTTACATTAGTCACATTGATCCCATAATTCTGCTTGATCGCTAACTCCATTAAAATGCCACTTTACATTATTTCATACATATTAACTTAGTTTGTCCTCATTATTTAAAATATTAATTTTTCAGCATATGGTTTAACATATAGAAACTCCTACAAACTTGCTATGCAAAATTTCCATTAGGTAATTAGTAGTTTACTTTACTGGCAATTTACTGCTCTCATACTTCAAAGATTAAGGCAAACACTCGCATAAATACAGAAGTGGGTCCTTCTGGCAAGTACAAAGACACCAATTGGGGGGGGGGGGGTCTTTATCGCCGGTCATATGACTTTATAAAGATGGCTGCGCACTTAAACGAGTCAGTGAGACTGGGGGAGGGAGTGACCGATAGTGTCAGTATTTAAGTTAGAAAACTGCAGCGTTCTACCCACCTGTGAGCGGCTCCGTACCTACAAAGAAGTTCGTAGACTCACAAGCCGGCGACGCAGTTATGAATAAGGACAAGCTATATCTGTAAGAATAATTTATGTAGTTGAATTTTGTTTCAAAGGACGCATTTAGACCGATAAATGCATAAATTCACTGGCATTCGTCAAAATCTGTGGGCCTAGATCTTTGACCCCATACGATCACTTGTTTTTTACGCGGTTTACTGTTGTGATAATTTTATTATGTTTGGTCTTTTCCGAATTTTAATTCCTGTGTTTTAATTTGATGTGTTTTTTTACATGCTTGTGTGGGTGGGTTCGTCAGCTGCCAGTTCTGATGAAGTTATGACTTTTGCCTTGCTTTTAAGTCGTGCGTTTCTCAAGAAATATATGGAAGATCTTTGAATATGATATTGAAGCACTGAACATTAATAACTTTTAAATGCAAACGCACTCGGCGCACATGATGGTGGGTCAGACGGTTTTTCTGCTCTTATCGCCGGAGATCACCTGTCTGACCCGGCCCAGGGGCTGCACTGACAGTACAGTGATACCACACTGACTGGTTGATACCATGGTAATATCCCCACAGGAAGGGAAGGGCTGTTGGAGTCTTGATAAAAGGTCTGCATACGTTATTCATATGTTGAACACAATTCACTGTATATAACCAATGTTTCACAATTACATAAATAAAATTAATATTGTAACAATCTAATGAGCTAGGTTACTTTATTTATGACTTGTATTAGTGTTCTTCCTTAATAATAGTAGTAATAGCAATAATATATTTATGGTCAACAGGGGGCACAGTGGTTAATGGTTGCTTTATTTGTACCCTTGATCAAACTGCTTACCCTGAATTGATACAAGAAAATTATTCTTTTGTATAACTGAGTGAATCATTGCAGTTGATTATCTAACATTTTAAGTCGTCTTGTACAAATGAGATGATTAATAATGTCTTGGGATGGATGCAGGAGACTGAACTGTTGAGCCCTGAGTAAACATATTGGTGATCTTCAGATACTTTATTGTTATTCATTTGGGCTGGATTAGGCACCTTGGTATATTCACCTTTGCTTGGTTTTTAGCGCAAAGGAATTCCCAGAGTTGAAGAACGACACGTTCCTCAGGGCCGCATGTGGAGAAGAAACGCAACATGTGCCTGTATGGTGCATGAGACAGGCAGGACGCTACCTGCCTGGTGAGACCCTCTGGGTGTGTTTGCTATCTGAGGCATGTGTTGGTGCTCAGTTTGACACAGCAGTGCATGCAGCAGTGGCACAATTCATCATAGTCTGTAGTACACACGTATAATGCTCCGCAACTAAGTATGGGATGAAATAAATAGTGAGAGAAATAATGAGAGATTCTCAAGTTAAAACTGGTCAAACTTAGAATTTTCAAATATGTGAATTTTTTTTTTTTCAGTTCATTTACTTTTAAGTGCATTTTCCTGGCTTGCGTGCAGAAATTTTGTAAACTAGGTAGCAGTAGGTTTATTCACTGGATCAATAGATGGTAGTACAGCACATTCAAACAAAGCAGGAGTGTAGGACCACTTTAATTCAACTTCTGTAGTGTTTGTTGTTCATGAGCGACAGAGATACTGTCTTTGGATGCAGAGAACCCATGTTCTTACTGTATGGTGTTCCAGTAAACATAATTTTGTAAAGTCACTTTGGAGAAAAGGATCAGCTAAATTATATCAAACATGGTTCTGATTGTATATAAACTGTTGTCATGGAGATTAAAAAAGTAGTCATGAAAAACATTGCACATGCTTGTGTGATGAATCTATGAATGATAGGGATTGAATAGTTTTGCATAGACTATGTATTTATTGTGTTTATTGTTTTAGAGTAAAATGCAAACAATCCTCTAATTCATAAGCGAAGTTGCCAGTGTATTATTCTTGAGTGAAAGAAAAGTCTTTTTTTAATCCCAACTTCATTCTGGGGTGACTCACATTCACCTGAAGTGTGCACATTTTTAGAGTTCCGTGAGACCAGGGCCACTAAGGATTTCTTTGAGACTTGCCGTTCTCCAGAGACCTGCTGTGAGCTCACCTTGCAGGTACATACAGAGAGGACCACAAGATTTATCTCCTTAAATCAGTATTCACAAACTGGAGAGTAGATGTTCACATCCTTGTACTTGTGTTTCGTTTATTGCAGCCACTGAGACGGTTTCCATTTGACGCTGCCATCATCTTTTCTGACATCTTGGTGGTCCCACAGGTAAGAGTTCGGACTGTAAAAAGATCAATTTGTGTTTCGGTTGATCATGTTGGATTGCTTTATTGTTCAGACACTAGGAGATGCTTTATTTCTGCTCCACAAACACAGGGGACTCACTTTCAGAATTTACAGAAGCCAGTCATCTTTGTGTTCCTGATGAAGGTTCTTGAATGTGTTTACATGTTTCTCCAGGCCATGGGCATGGATGTCCAGATGGTCCCAGGAAAGGGTCCAACGTTTCCAGAGCCCCTGAAGGAGCCGGATGACCTTCAGCGCCTGAAACTCAAAGTGGATGTGACCACTGAGTTGGATTATGTCTTCAAGGCCATCACGTTGACCCGTCACAAGATTGAGGGGAAAGTGCCATTGATTGGTTTCACAGGTGCTCCGGTGAGATATTTCAACCACACGCACGCACACACACATGCATCTGGTGTCCTAACTGTAAGTATGTCTGAGACATTCTGAATCTAAGTAGCCAGCTCTGTATGTGTGATGCTGCTCAAGCTGATGGGTACTTTCTCCATTCCTACAGTGGACCCTCATGACCTATATGATTGAAGGGGGTGGCTCCACTACCCACTCTAAGGCCAAGCATTGGTTGTACCTCTACCCTGAGGCTAGTCACAAGCTGCTGAAACAGCTGACCAATGTCATTGTCGAATACCTGTTGGGACAGGTGGAAGCTGGCGCCCAAGTAAGTGATGATAGCAGGTAGTCTATGACTTTCTAGTCCTGGAAAAGTCATTTAAAGAATTGGCTATTGTAATATGTCCACCATGGCAGTGCACCACGTAGCTCTTTCTCAGTCTGTTTACATGTGTTTATGTTAAGGTTCTCTGGTTTCCTTCCACAGTCCAAAGAAAAGTGTTCTCAATTAATTGGTGACTGTAAATTTCCCTCAGTGTTTGAATGACTGTGTTTTCAGGGGTTCGTGGTAGTAGGAGATTTGGACTCAAAGTCTGCAGGGTTCTTTAAATGCAATCCACGGTCTTTGTTTTGTCCCAGGCTTTGCAGGTGTTTGAATCCCATGCAGGCTGCTTGGGGCCAGCAGAGTTCAAGGAGTTCTCCCTGCCGTACCTCCGTGAAATTGCACGAAGGGTCAAAGACAAACTCAAAGGTTCAGGCTTAGACAATGTGCCTATGGTAAGGCTCACTTCCCACTCCACAGAGGCACAGTTACGTAACACTGCGCACAAAACATAAAAGCCTCCTCAACGTGATAATAATACATAAAACAATGTAGGCAACACCATGATGCAAATACAGAGGGCTGCCATCATGCAAAGTCTGTTTTAATTGACAATGTACTGAACCATTAATTAGAAATGGTACTGTTTTGTGGCCTCAGGCAGAGCTCTGTAAACTCATAGCATATGTGACTTACTGTTTTGCCACAAGGTGGCACTTTCTGACAGGCTTAAGATACTAGGTGCTTGATTTGTCACTATTGCTGTGCTCTCTTTTGTCCCAGATTGTGTTTGCAAAGGATGGTCACTATGCTTTGGAGGACCTCTCTGAGTCGCACTATGAGGTGGTGGGTCTAGACTGGACCATTGACCCTCAGTCAGCGAGGTGATGTATTAACCCATCAAGCATTTGCAGAAAACTGCAGATCATTGAAAATGATTAAAAGCACCTGAGGCCTAGCAAACGTGATGAGTGCTTTTCATGCAGGACTGTTGCTTGTTTGATGAAAGTGTTAACCGGGGATGCGTGGACTGTCTTCACTGTTTCCTTTGCAACCCCTGGTGTGAACAAAAATTCCAACCTCTGTTCTGGCTTCATTTTTAGGGAACGAACAGGAGGGAAAGTGAGTCTGCAGGGCAATATGGACCCTTGTGCACTCTATGCTCCCAAGGTGAGAATGTGTCTCCTGTGGATTCACAGGTGCATTACATAACTTCAGTAAACTAGGAGTAAGGAAATTCAAATACAATAAAACATTCTAGTAGATTCAAAGTGGATTTCTTGATGAAATATCTGTTTGTTATGGATTTAATTGATGGTTAAATCAGTGGAAGCACTGTGCCACTCCAGAGCCCAGGGTTGTTATAAGCTTCATCTCCATCCATTAATGAATCATGTGGCAGATTCAGTGCTTAGAGGGCCTGCTTCCATGGACATTATTTCCATGGAAATGGTATTCATGAGTAGATGTAAGAAAGGTGTGTGTGTGTGTGTGTGTGTTTGCTTGCTGTGGTCTGATGCTGAGGTTTGCTGTGAAAGGTCAGCACCTGCCTGCTAACTTATACTGCGTGTTTACCACCAGCCATGGAGGGTTCAGCTGGGAGGACTCAAACCAAACCATTAACTAATCTGAAGAACATTTTCAGGCCTTTAAGGCAAAATGCATTTGTTTTCCATTATCAGGAATAAACCATTTAATGTTCATGTACTATTAGTGACTTGATAAGACTTTTTTTTTTTTTTAAAGGTTTTGTTTCTAATGGAAGCAAAATTATTTTATTTGCCAGACTTGTCTAAGTTGACTTCAAAAGGTTTCCATGAATACGGTTGTACACTTCACTGCAAATGAAGTTTACTGCTCAAAGGCACAAAGAAATACCTCTCTTCAGACTTGAACCTGTAACCTTTCTGCTTTATTATTTAAACACAGTTCTTTTTGTTAGGATTTGCTGTTTAAGGCTTAGAAAATGTTATAAATACATTTCTGTATTTAAAAAAAGAGGAAGAATTGACTTACAGCCTTACAGCAAGCTATACACATTTCTAACTTGGATACAGTGAAGCTAACTTTTAACGTTGTGTGAATGCAGGAACGAATAGGAGACATTGTGAAACGAATGCTGGAAGGTTTTGGCACCCGGGGGTACATTGCCAACCTGGGGCACGGGCTGTATCCTGACACAAACCCAGAACACGTGGGAGCCTTTGTGGAAGCTGTCCACTCCCATTCCCAGCAGCTGCTGAAGCTGAAATAACCGGTGTCTGCACAGCCTCCACATGAGCTGTGACTTCACCAGATGCGGATGAAGAAACCCAACAACTGCTTGGTGTTCACTTAGGTTAACATGTAAAACTCTATACCAATACCATGGTGACTTTATAAGGGAGTCACAGCAATGTTGTATTAGTCAGTGTAACTTGCTAGCTGTCTAGTTGCATTGGTTTAGATTCATTTTGTGACAGTAACAGCAGATTCTTGTCCACCCCACATTATTCAGTATGTGGGATAATAAGGTAGGTAGATGCAGAGTAATTGACACATCCTGCTGAACTTTGTATTGAAAAATGACTGTGGTATGTGTATGTTTGCAAATTTTATTCATACCTGAATAAATTATTTTGGAATGGACTTTTTTTTTTTTAACATCCACCAATACCAAATAATACAGACTGCTGGATGCAACTCTCCTTCTGGAATAAGTGGGAGCTTTTTTAAAAATATTTTTGTTTTGGTTTTCTGCCCTACTCTGTACACAATTTATTTGAAATTGAAAGTGTCTTTTTTTTTTTTTTTTTCTTAGGCTTACATGAAAATCTCTGTTCTGATTCTTTCACTGGTCACTACCCAACAAGCAGAATCAAAACAAGTTTAATCCTGTGTGAGGTTTTTGTAGAAAGCAAGCATCTAAGATTAAGTAGATTTATCCAAATCCAGACTTTGTGTTTCTGCTTAAAGGATAGTATCAGGATTCATAAAAAAAAACAGGGTGTGCCATGGCGCTCCTGGGAGTTGATGTTTTCAGTCGGAGTGTTATGATTTTTTTTGCACCTTTGCTACAAATATATATGTATCTTCCCTAAACAGATGTATTTACCGAACAGATAATTTTTCATGTTCAACACACTATACTTCACAAAACACGGTCCAGGCTTTGTTTATATTACTGTGAACAATGCGTAACCCCTCGTCTGAGTCTCTAATTAACATTAGTTATCCGAAAGCCAGCAGCACTAACGTGTGTTTCTCCTAAAAACAGCTGCTGCTGTCGTCTTCTGATCCATATGCTGCATGCTTTCTCAACATGGAATAGAGAGGATTCTCATTGTAGTATGAGCTTCTGTATGCCACCAAAACCCACACAACTTGGTGTTATGGGATTTTTAAAGCTCCTCTCTGTCTTTACTGGTTGGCGGAGCGTAAAGCACTGATGGGGCCTCGTGCTCCTCCAGCCTGCCATCTCAGTGGTGATGTTTTTAATTGCGACAATGAATTCACACTTAATTTTTTTTTTTTAACTCTCTAGGGCCTCCTTAAAAAATTTGCTGGTGGGGGAGGGAGCTGGGAGTGTAGCAGAATCAGCCTCAATCTTTCAACGAATCAGCAGGCCTGAAAATCCAATCTGCTCCTGGAGACAGGCGGCCGTACATCATTTGTCAGGGGCCGCCACTATCTCTGCTCTATCAGATGGAAGGGGTTTGGGAGGCTTTGGCTGGGATTGATTTGACATATTAACACCAGGCGGGTGAGATTTGCGGGTCCTACCTATGATGCAGATTCGGGACAAAGGAGCCCAGGGCCCAATGTGAAGGAATGTGGGCAATTAAGGATGACGTGGCAACAAGCAGGCAAACAATGGCCATAGATATGTAGACCTGCATTGGTAACAGTATTTAACGCAGCTTGAACAATTTGTCCAGCATGACCTTGTGTCTCTATGCTAGCATACTACTTTATATAAGGTTCAATGGTCCTGATGACATAAAAATGGGTGATACGGTTCTACAACCTTACGTAGAAAATTTACATGTACATCATGCTGAACAGGGCAACCAGCCAGCAGTGACATTCAAAAATCTGTTTTGCTGTTTGTTGGAGGCAAAGAACATTGCATTATTTTGAAGACACATTCTAAGACCTTCAGCAATGGTCACACAGGGATCACCTTTCTGTAACGTCAACAATTACCTCCATCGCTGGTTGGTTACATCAGCCCAACCTCAGCTGTGGAATTTAATGCCAAGAGTCCCCTTCGTTTCACCTGAAAACATCAAACAAAGCTGGGAGGTATTATGCATAAGCCCATCTGGTTTTAGGATCCACCCATGACACAGTTCCTCCTGTCCTGTTTGTACTGATATCCCAAAGGCTGCTGGGAAACGTATTCCCTGAAGAGCAGGGCGTCTAATCACGCAGGAGAACTGCCCCTTGCAGATGCTGCTAAGACTTCTTCACAAGGCCCCCGTGCACATGCTAGCTGTCGTCTTCCACTGCTTGGATTTGGCAGACCGGCATTGGCTTTGCCATAGACAGACGGCCTCCTGCTGGGGGTGGGGGTCCACTATCACCATGGCAACTTGTGACTAGCACCTCAAACTTTCCATCAAAGATGGGGTTCTGCCCAAGATTTTGCTGTATGGACAGGAGAAGAACAAAAAAGCCTCCAGGCTCGTCTGAAGCGGCACATGTCTGCAAGCAGGTGATTCGCTCAGGTGCTGGCTGCCCATCTCCCCTCTCCAACAACAGCACAAAGCTGTAGAAACAGGTACAAAAGTCAATTACTCACCTGTCTGGCCCTAGCACGTCATTTGCTGTCCATACAAGGGCGGGTGTTGCCCAAATACTGCGGTAACATTGTTCAGAAGCCCTCCTGAGAGCACTGCCACTTGAAGAGAAGCTGCACATAGAGGATTGTGACAAGGAAGGGGTCGTAGGCTCTGAAAGTGCAGCCTGCAAATGGCACGACAAGCCCAGCTATTTATGTCATCAATGGTAATTATTATACCACTTAAAGTCATTTTACAGCCACAAGTTAGGAATACTCTCCATCATCTATGACACTCTGTATCATGCCAGGAGTTTAATTTTTTTTCCCGTCCAAAACCACATACCTGCATCAGTCGAGTCACTCTCCAGTCCCAGAAGACCTTGCTCTCTGTCCTGATTAGGACAAATAGCATTGGCCAGCAAGTCCTGCAATACACACAAATCACACAAATATCACCAGATTGGTGGGGGAGGGGAAGGAACAAGGGCTCTGCTGGCTATTGCAGCTCAGATAATTAATGGGCTCATTTACAGAAACAATCAATCTGCCTGGACTCAACAGGAGAAACACGTGGAGCTCCATGCTGATGTTCCTCCGCCACACACTTCTTCTGAAGCACCCTGAAACCCAGCCCCAGGTCCCAGCAAGCCCGAAGTTTCTCCACAGGGGTTCAACCGGCAGTGCAGTGATGAGGCTGTTGTTTTGCAGTCAAAGGACTCAGGATCAAATCCCTGCGCCGAATGTAGTTCCCTAAAGTATGGTACAATACTTACTCTGGATTGATATGGTGAAAATTACCAAGCAGTATAAACAGGTGAATCATTGTAAGTATCTTAGTAGTGTAAAGTACTTTGGAGAAAACCAACAGCTAAAAGAATTGATAATTGAAGCTGAAATGGGTGCACGATTGTGATATTACACGCACCTTAAACAAAGGTTTTTATTGGTTGAGATCATCAGTGTGGTAGGAAGTATATAGTCGGTTTTGTTATATCAGAAGTGTGACTGTGTTAATACACAAATAGCCAGACTGACAGTGCTGAAGGATAAAAGCCACTGTGGTAATAAAAATTATCAGCCAAAATAAAGTATGAATACATTTTTAGGGTCACATGGACGAAAAACACTCCTCCTACTCCCCTCAGAAAGACAAGGCAAGTCTGTGTTTCACACTTTATTCATAGAAAAGCACTGAGATTTCAACACGTCATATAAAATGGTAGTAGCATTACATAAATAGTATTAAAGTTTTGTTTCATAGACATTTGCTCAAGAGGTTGCACAAACGAAAAAAAAAGTGTTGATGAACGATACTTGTGGCAACAAATACTGGATACCTTTTTTTAAAAAAGTCAGTAGCACAAAGAGGCAAACACTTTCTCTTAAATCAGAACTAACAGTAGATAAACTAGTGAACAACCGCTAACCAGCGCTCATTATGCTTTCCGTCTAAACTCTAGGGACAGGTCAAAAACACTGGTACAGTTAACACAGACACTTAGGGTGTGGGAGAGAGAGAACTCAAAACTCAAGAAGTATTCTTTTTTTGCAGTGTTATCAGAAACGTCAGCTGTGAAACAGGAAGCATAGCGTGAGGACTACTGACTTTGACTTATGTAACTGGAAGGTCTTACACTGATTGTGAAATTTAATTTCTTTGCCCCCCACACAAAAAAAAAATTTTCTCCCACTTTTGTATGCAGGTCTCCTTTTTTAACTGGAAACAGTGTCATTTGTGCTTGTGTACAGCTGAGCAATTCTTAAAAGAATTGTGTGAGATTATTCATAAAAAACCGATAGAGTCAGGAAAGGAACACCGTTGTGTTCAAATGTGCATGAACTAAATGGGAAATAGGAAACTATGAGGAAGAGCTACACCTTCTTTGGGGTGAGCAGCACAGAAAAATCCTTATTTCCAGCTCTGGACACTCAGATTCCATCTTCCTGTCTTGACTGTGCAGCTGCTGTCTTGAACAACCTGCTGCAGAGGGGAGCTAATAAAGAGGGCAGACTATTTGGAGTGGGTGTCAAAGTCTCTAATGTTTTCTCATTCCTCAAGTGTAGGAGGCAGGCAAGTGTTCTGTGGACCTCAGATCTGCAATGAGTTCAAATGCACGCTATACTGTAACATATACTTCACGGGCTCGGGTGGGGAGGAAACAAAAAAGCCAAGCCTTAAAGTCGCAAAAAACCAATACCTGTCTTTTTAACCCAATCTATGTACAAACACACACACACGGGCCTGCTGTTGCGTGTCTTCAGCTGAATGTAGTATGTTCGCCTGGTGAGCCAGCGCCACTGCTGCTCCGTGTGACATGGCTGGCGGAGGCGACCAAGGGCAGCATCCAAAAAGACTAAGAGGTTCTGCATAGTCTGGTGCTTTCTGTTCATCTTTGTTTATTCAACTTCTCCTTCCTCAATCTGTTACATACTTCCTCTTGCACAAAATATTGCAAAAAAAATTTAAAATAAAAATATATAAAAAACTGAATCTAAAGAAATGAACACAGGAGCACCTGAGAAATGTCTTGAAATCTCTCCTCTTAATGTTGTCACATTCCCAGCTCACAACAAATTCAAGTATCCCAAAAAAAGACATACAGTTATTATAAATAATTATAACTTTACATTTTTTGAATTGACACTTTTATATTTACAATATCATAAATGCTTTTGCTACTTTTTTGTTTTGTTTCTTTATGCGTTTCCCTGAGAACGGAGTTTTTAGCATTTCTTATTCTCATTTTCATTCTTACCGTATTACTTCAAACGAAAGCTGCGGCATGCATACGTTTGAAGGGGTCACACTGTGGGGGTGGCTATAGAGGTGATGCTCATGAAACAGGTTACCATCCATGTATCTGTCCTAATGCAGCAATGCTCACCAGTGGGGTTTAAAAAAAAAAAAAAAAAAAAAAAGAAAAAATCTACACATACAGAATACAACACTTAACTAAACCCGTGTGCTTAATGAGCACAAATGCTTTCACTGTCAACAAAGATGTAAATGGGTTCATGACCAGAATGTAGGAAGTGCTTGGGAAACACATATTCCTGCTCTTTTCTTCACTAACTTTGTCTTGAATCATCATTTATTAATAAACCTGAAATTTCCGTACAAAGGGACATAAAATATTTTAAATGCGAGTGGTTGATTGCATATAATTAACTTCCAAGCTACGAGCTTGAAACTATTACCACCCTTGCTTAAGACGCATCCTCCAAAACAACAAGTACACAATAAGAGCATGTCATGTTTCACCAGTCGGGGGGGGGGGGAAATAATAAATAAAAAATGTTCTTCAGTCTTGACTTATTCAGACATTGTTTCCACCTCCATCCAATGCTGTTCAAACTACAGTCTTAGGTACTAGTCCTGCTGCATCTGTGCCAAAGCAGGGGATGCTGGGACTTGTCCCCTTGAGGGCTAGATACATTTTCAAGGGAGGTGCTGATTTGAAGTAATACGGTACTCCTTTTCCATTTTCTTTTCCTTTTTCAAAAGTACCTTCATTAAAAAAAATAGAATAAATAATATTAAAAGCATCAGTTCTGATGTGTGGCTCGGCTGGGTATCCAGGGCAGGGCTGCGGAAATCTCTGCACGTCAGGTCACGTACTCGGGGATGGGTGGTAAAGGCGCCGAAGTGTCACATTTTGGGTCCTTGTTGGGGCCGTGCGTTGTGCTGCGGCCTGGGCCTTTGCCCGAGTATTAAAGCTGATCCACGGAATACTATAGAGGTATGACAACTGCGCTCTGCCCACCAGGGTTTTGGTATGACAACTTTCGGCTGATCACGAACCCCCTGAAACACCTTCCTTTCAGTGAGGGAAAGCCATTCCTGGCTCACCAAATCCCCCAAACTATTTTGGTTTTTCTTTATGTGCCACTTTACATTTTTTGTACAATTTCTATTATTAAAACAAAATAAAAACACATCCATTCTTTCCACTTTTTGAACTTTCTCTACTTTTAGACTGTTAGAATGAAGTGATTCTTTTTCAAGGAACTGCCATTCCCAAAGAAAATAAAAGGGAAAAAAGCTTAAATAAATGTTTAAAATAGTACTGTCCCCTTGTTGCTGACCAACTGTGGGGGGGGGGGGGG
>UFQX01000258.1:138594-157321 GCA_900497675.1 Arapaima gigas | reverse complement strand
GGGGGGGGGGGGGGGGCAGTCAGCCAAATCGTTCTCTCACTAACATCATCAGTTTCTTTTTGCCCTTATATATTTGTTTAAGGTTGTCAATGAACTGGGCAAACTGAATGTGTCCGTCTTGAGCCAGAAGAAAGGTTTCCCGGGCTTTGCTAAGGAACTCTATGAACTCGCCATAGTGCCGTGGGCTGATGTGCGTGAGGCGGGAGTGGGTTGTGTTGATGTAAGCACTGATGGTAGCGTCCAGCAGCTGTCGCAATGGTGCTTTGTCGGTGGACATGAGCTTCCCGGAGTTGCGTCGGCCAGGGATGCCAGCCAGCCCTGGTGCCGTCATGGTGCATCGCCGCAGGATGTCTGAGAGCACTGTGGCACAGTGCACACTCTTCACCACCAAGGGGATAATGGCAGCCAGCTCGTTCTTGCCTAGTGAGTGGCTGAGGGCGCAGGCCCACAGTACGTCGTTGATGGCCGGGTGTGTGTCTTGGTTGTAGGCCAAGTTGAGGTGGGTCATAGCCAGTGAGGCCAATTTGAAGGCCCGTAATGGGTAGCCACGGTGCTCCATGTAGCGGGCGATGGTGAAAAGCTGTGAGTAGGTCATCCCTGTGGAGGCTGCATCGATGACAATCTGGTAAGCAGTCTCAAAGGCAATGTGGTCCTTCTCGCAGAGGGTGAGGGCTGACAGGGCGCAGTTCTGCGGGTCCTTCATGGCACACTGTAGGGCCAGTGTGCGGGCACAGCTGGCCAGCTCCTCACGTTGCGGATAGTCCAAGCTCAGGCGCAGAATGGTATTGTGGGACATGACTGTGGCTGCCACGATACTGGTGGCCTCGGTGGGGGTGAAGAGGGTGTACCAGCTCTGCAGGATGCTTACAAGTGCACGTAGGCCTGAAGGGGAAAGAGACATTCAGAGAGAGAAGATTTTAGGGTAAGGGTTATGCTTACTCATTCAGATGATAGCACTGTTACTCAATTTTGTCACTGAGGTGATACATTGCTACACAGCACTGAGATACTCTGGCCAAACCCCAAAAAACCAGAAGCTCATTAAGCCTGTTTACTAAAGCATCACATCCATATAAACAGGAGTTTATTTTGACCATTTCTCTGAACTGGTGCAAGACAAGTGACAAAAATGCTGTTTGCTCAGGTGGTTATATAAAAAAACATGATACTTGCAGTTCTGCACTTATCAGCACATTCATAATTTACTGAAGGAATGAATGTGATGTGTGATGAGAGGTCTGCATAAGGACTGATACTGACCAACTTCAGTGGCACAGGTGACCAACCAGCGGACCATCTCCCTCCGTCTCCAGTTTAGCGTAGACAGTGTCATCCGCATCACCTGTTGACACATGATGGTTCACATCACCTTCACTTGTACTCTCCACGTATGTGTGTGTATGTGGAGAGTACAAATACACTCACATTTTTGCACACGCAGCCTCCCTTTTGTCTGCAAAGGAGAAAGGGGCTTTGGTAGAAGCACCACCCACCTGCAGGCCCAGCTCCAAGGCCACTTTTAGCAGCGTAATGTCTGGTGGGTTTTCAGCAGGTGTGGCAATCTTGAAGGCATCCTGGGCCAGCTTGAAGATGAGGGATGAGGAGTGGATGTTCTTCTGGATGGCCTCCAGCACAGTGCGCAATCTCAGCATGTCCCCTGTAAGGTTGAAGTCAAAAAGGAGTAGATGAACCTTCCATTACAGTATCTTCAAACCTAGATGACAACGCAGGTCCAGTTTCTTTGTAGCAATCACACATCCAAAACTCATCCAAAGAATACAAGATAAAGATGTCATATTTTCCCCAATGTCAGCTGAGCTGCTGCCTGTTTTGCCAATTTGGAAAGGCATTGCACTGCACCTTGTCTGCCACAAGGGCTGCTGTCCTGCTGATCTAAGCACCGAGTAAAGCGGTATGTTGGAGGAAGCCTCACCTTTGGCGGCAGTCAGCATGGTAGAGGCCAACTCGCACTGCTGTGACTCCAGATGGCCCAGTGTAAACCATCGTGGGTAACGGCTGGGCACAATGGAGATCCCATGATGCGGGTGGCCAACATCGCCTGATGGAGCTGTGGACTCCAGCACAGGAAGCCTGGAAGAAAACAACCAAAGGATTGGTGATCCTCATTCAACCTGCTGTGCTTCCAGAGAGCATAGTGGTCTCAGTCGAATATTAGACAACCTCAGCCACAGTCATAGCACCAAGTGACACCTAACCATGGGTTGCGCTCATCCTTGTAGTAACCATAATCTCTGCACAACCTACTTGTCAGGATTTTTACCCATTCTAAGGAAACTAATCAATCTCTCAACTCTGAGGGATGTCGCATCACAATTCAAAACTGATACCTCTCCCTTTAAAAATACTCCCCATCCTGCAACAGAGGACCGACAGGTAGCTCGGACTGGCACAGAAAATCCAGGAAACAAAACCACGGTTGGTGATCCGAGACCAGTAATTCCCTCCTCCTTTAGGCCATCTTACAGAATCCAGTGTCCACAGAATGTGTAAGTGCTGCATTATTGGGTCTCCGTGCACCATGGAGTACTGGCGGCAAGCTTTAAAACTACCCATCCCTGCAGTTACAGAGCCCTGCTTCTTTCGCATTTGAGTCTAAAGCTTGGCTATTGATTTCGTATTACCCAGACCCCCTGGGAACAGTGTAGGGATGATGGTTTGGCTCAAACAGGGATTACACTGCAATAACGGTTCGCTCTTGCTTTGCATGGAAGGGTCTGGGGAGCAACTCAAAGGTCATGAAATGAAGTTTCTTCATTCTGTAGATACTGCAAGGTCAGGAGGAGCTAGTGGTGCTATCTCTGGCATGCCAGGACTATCTTACCCTTGCACACCTGAGTTTGTTGTTGACTTCATAATAAATAAAGGCTTGTAGCTTTAAAATGCATTTAAAAGGGACATTCCTGTGAGCATAAAACAATTTAAAAAATTTGTCTTAGATTAAAGATTTTGACATTTTACAAAATGCCATTAAACATGTCATTTTTAGTACAGTCTTAAAGGTCTCATCAAGAAAATTTAAATAGAGTCAAAGGACAATGTCCCATTAAATGTTGCAAGAGGAAAAAATCAATCATATGTTCCTGCTAATGAGAACATTGGTAGAGATTTTTCTTGCACTCTGAAAGGTTTGTCTACAAACAGATAACTCTGGAGGGAAGCTTAGTGCAGTTACATGCCCAGTCTCACCTCATAGCTCGCAGGGCAATCTTGTAGGCAAGGTCGGTGTCGTGCGGCAGCAGGGCTGTGAACAGGTATTTGGCGAAGGTGTGCATGGGTACACTCTCTCGGTGGATGACCTCGCCCAGGCCACTGAAGGGCCCCCCTACTTAAACAAAAGCAATCCATCAGTTCTTCTAGTATAGACAGATCTGGACACACAGCTTGTTGCATCCAACACCTTGATATACAACCTGCTATTGAATAGGCAAATAAAAAGTCAAATGCTGACTGTCATACTAAAAAGTCATGCCTACTGAGAGCCTGAAGGGGGCAGTCAAGGGTGATGGGGAAAGCATAAAGGGCAACCTCCAGAGATTTAACAGAATGCATCCCCTTCATGCCATCAACACCACTCTTGGATTACAGATAATGTGCTGTCAAGACTGTGGGTGGGACTGTGGGGAAGAGGTTGGGGATGGTGGAAAGGGCAGGGCTTAGATTAGTTTTTGGGGAGTAGGTGAGCAGAGACCAGGAACTGGCCTGGGCAAGGGGCACAGGAATAGCTTTGTAAGTACGGCCCAGAGATGAACGTGGGACAGACAGAAAAATGTAAAAGAAAATGCAGAATTTAAGAAAAATGGAACAAGAGAGAGGATCCCACCTTCCAGAAGCAGCACAGCTTGCTTGCGAAGTGTCTGCACCAGCACCTCGTCCAGCTCTATCTCCTGCAGGCGGGCCACGATCTGTTCCTCATTTCGGCACACCTTGTCCTGAGCGTACAGACCCTCAGGCATCACGCGTTGCTGCCCCATGCCCATGAGCGCCACCTCGAGGGCCAAGGACAGGTAGGACTCCCCACCATCCGGGCTGCCCCAGACAGGCACATGCTGGTATACAGGAGGTTTAGGCTCAGAGTCTGTGGACACATGGCAACACATGGACTCAGGGGAGCAAGTGATGTAATGCGATTCCTATGCATTATGAGAGACCTTCCTATGCTTACTATGCTATAAAATGTGCATTAAATTATTATTAGGAGACTCACATAACATCTGGAGGGTCTGAATGATGCTCAATAACTTATAAACCTAAATGTTTTAACAATACTAGCTAATGTTAAGTGGCACTCATGTTGCAGGTTCAAGTTCATGTGTAGTACCCTTGAGTGAGGTTCTTACCCTGAAATGCTCCACAAAAACTTTTTGTTAAGATACACTAAATTCACTCATGTGCCTATATAATGTGAAGCAATTTAGAATTACAACTTGACCTAAAATACATCTTTGGACTATGGAGTACCTGGAAACTTGCATAAAAAGGAGAACATATAATCTCCACAAACTGAGTTGGATTCAAACCCAAATCGGAGACACTAGCGCTACCTGCTGTGCCAACAAACCACCCTAACATGTGCAACACAAACATGGCCCAGTTGCTGTACAAGGACCAGGCATTCTGCCTTGTATCCTGGTGTCTCCTTGGTGTGGTCAGCTGTAGGATAGTACAGTGGTGCTTGAAAGTTTGTGAACCCTTCAGAACTTTCTATATTTCTGCATAAATCTGATCTAAAACTACACCAGATTTTCACACAAGTCCTAAAAGTAGATAAAGAGAACCAAATCAAACAAATGAGTAAAAAAAAAAAAAAATTAGACTTGGTCATTTATTTATTGAGGAAAATGATCCAATAACACAAATCTGTGAGTGGCAAAAGTTCACATACAGGAGGAGGGTGGATATGGGGGCGTCGCCTTTATAAGCACACAAAATTAATTTGAAAAGGGTCTGGTTTGACATGAGTATCTGAATAATACCTCCATCCACAGTAGGCTGACTTTGATGGAAGCCAATCACAGACTGGTATTCCTTTAAAAATGGAAACATCTGCCATGTGCTCTTTTGTGGTACAGGACCAGCTTTAAACATCTTCAGAAAATATATGTGAACAAGTTATTAATCTTTAACCTTTGGTGACTTAGACGGTTAGGTCAATACAAAGTGAAAACGTGATGGAACTAAACATTGGAGAAACACCAAATCAAAGCCCAACTTTCCTATTGATTCTAGGTTTATGTTGATTGTTTATATTTTTAATGATTTTGTAGATGCACTTTTGCATGAATTAATTCTTGAACACCCAGAGGAGTTAAATTCATAAAATTAAATGCCTACACATGTTTGGGGGACTTGGTTTCCTGCTCTGCCCGTGAGGACAAAGGTCTGCTATTTCTATGGTCTGACAGTCCCCTGGACAGCAGCTACAGTCTTGAGTTTTGGTCACTGTCAGCTGTGTTGCCTCTGTAGTCAGGTCCAGATAACTAATCTGGGGTGGACAAACCTGTTGGTTGTAGCCTATGTAGATGGGACAGATGTTTACAGCTATCCTTGGCTGGAAGTGAAGGCCAACGTGGCTGTTCAGTGTGGATACTACTTGTCAGAACTCTTCCATGACCTGCTGGCAGCTTGAGGGCCCCACACAGAGGGGACACAACATCCCAGCTGTCTATTTCCCATGGTGGTCAAGTGAGGTTGGACTGCGTGACTGTAATTGTGATACCGATTCATTACGTTTTATACTAAATAAAGCTGCCATTCCCTCAACATCAACTACAGGCCAGGCTAGCTTTTTCTTTTTTAATGAGTTCAGTTATGCTCAATTATTTACTCAAGTGTAAATTTAATTATTTCTGTTTCTGTGCGACAGACAGGCTGCCATCTCAACAGCAGGAATGGCAAAGTCTGGGATGCTATAGAAACGATTGGGGCTCAGCAGCTTACCACCTGTATCCATGGTGTTGTCATCCTCCAAGCGGCAGGTCTCCGTCAGGGTGGTAAAGAGGCAACCAATGGGGTCCAGTGGGTGGCCAACCCAGCCCTCCAGATTGGTGGTGGTGGTCACGCCTCTCTGCAACAGTTCTACAGCAAGCAGACAGTGGTTTAGTTAGCCCTTCACACCGGCATGTATTTAGACCAAACTGGACATTTTTCCACAAATCACGTGCAAACCCACAGGATATACTCACATGCACACAGTTTTCCCATTTAACACCACCCAAGGCCAGTTCAGGTAGGAAAATTATATCCATCAGAACAAAGGAGACCATACTGCATTCTACAGAGTGAGCAGCACATTAGGAGAAAATGACTTTACCTCCTGAGTAAACAATTCACTTAGGTGGAAGTGCCTTGATTACAGGACTGGCTTTCACTTATTCGCTTATTTCAGAAAGCTATCTGAGGAATTCTCACCACATGCAGCAGAAAAATCCAAATTATTAATGTCAAACTGTTGTCAAATACTCAAATACCAGAATGTCAAGGCAGGAAATGTCAGGATATTTTGCTTTTGTTAATGTCATGATTGTACGGTTGTATACTGATGTGACGATGTCTCCTTGGGGGCACTCAGCAGAAAAGGTTAAACAATGGGGTTGCTGCTGGAGAGGCATGGTAGGCAACAGTTATTTGACACAAGCGCATGTCCATTCTGATCCCTCACAACCAACTTTTCACACAACTGATTAGAAGTGCCTAAAAATCAACCTCTCTTCACCAGTGTACTGCTACCAGCTGGCTTTTATTCCATCCTTCCTCCTAGTTTATCTTGTGGCATTTGAGGTCAATGACCTCAATGATTTTGTGACCAGAAATAATGAGTGATATCCTCACTGAATTAACATACATGACAGTTTCTTCAAGGCAAGAACTCAGTTCCTCGTGTGGAAACTAGTAAGTTTGCCAAATAACCATTGAAAATATTGAATTACTAGGGCACATACTGCACAAGTGTGTAAACAAAGACTTTCCTAGGGGGCCATGTTGCTTGTCACTGTGGGTACCCAGAGAGGGAAAGCAGTGTATGAGTCTCATCCTTCACATCATCGCCCTAAAGTAGGCAAAAAATACAAAGAGCAGATTCTCAAATACTTCCCTTTAAATGTGCTGAAAGGGTTTTCTAATAGGATTTTCAACTTTGTAATATTTTGGAAGAGACCACAAGGCAACTAAACTCTTACAGGTTTCAAAATATATTTTACCTGGTTCATGATATCCACCTAGTATTCATTTAGTGTTACAGTAAGTACTTAACTCAGACAGACACAGATCATGCTGAGTGAAAACCACAAACTCCACAACCTGTGATGACTGGGGTTTGATGCTGATCGTTTACTCTTGTGAAATGTAAGGAAGTGTACTTTTGGATCTAGCAGAGAGGGGGCAAAGAAGAGGACCTTACCTTTTTTTTGGTGCTTGTAGATATCCAGTTGGCGCTGCTGCTGCAGCCGCAGGGTGTTGATGATGGCCACTGCTAAACGGAGAGCTTCACGAGGGTAACCATGAGAGCGCAGTGCATCAACCCGTGCACATGCCGTGGGCACATGGTCTGGAAGAAAGGGACATTTCATTAAAAAAAAAAAAAAACACAGCTACTTTGCATCGGAATAACCTACCAACTGTCTGACTAGTATCTTAGCAGGAATCGCGACTGACACCTCGTCTCAGTTTCAAGTACCTGGCACATTGTGTGAATTACAGGGGCCACACAAATCTCCAGAAAGACTGCTTAATTTAGATCCAAGATCTTGTCCAAGTGGTTATTAGAGAGCTTACAATGCTGAATAGCTTAGAATCACTAAAGCAAAGAAAGTTCCTCTGTGAGACTGGGGCACACCAGCCAGATTATTAACTTTTCTTTGCTGCCTGCTTGAATTGTAGGGTCAACAGATCTACTCTCACTGAATGAAAAAGTGACCCTTTGCAACCAAGGAAGTAAAGAGAAAGATAGGGAGAAAAAAAAAAAATTCCTTCTGCAGATATGACTGCAGCAAGCAAACTTTACATGTGGCAGGGCTTTAGGTACGTGACAAGACGTGAATAAGATGAGATAGGACTGCCTATATGTGTGTGGGAAAAGGGTGGGGGGTTCTCACCAAGCCAGAGTGGCAGGCCCTGTTGGTTGAAAAGTAGGCTCTCCCCCTCCCGTTGGTATGAGGGTGACACATAGAAGTCACTGCTGATGATCCTCTGCAGGTGGCTGTCCTGCCAGTGCAGGTCGCAGGCCTCCATGGCACGGGTGAAAACCGTCCTCCTAGGTCGAGCCAGTGAGTCTGATGGGAAGGGAAACGACAGATGTCAGAGCCCTGGTCCAGTTTAAACATCCCACCCAGCCAACAGCACATTGGCCATTTCCTCAACACAACCTTGGAAGCTGTTCACCAGCTTCTTTGTTTGTAAGGAGCTGTCAGCTATGAGCTGGTGTGAGCTGCTCCACTTCCCCCCTACACACCCCCAAACACCACCACAAAACTTCACTCCAGCTCACATGGGAGAGGGGGCACCTTCACACATGGATAATTGCCCCAGTAGAGAGTGTTTCTCTCCAGGGGTGCTGCTACCCCACCTCCCCCCGCTGCCCCCCTCAGGCAGGCTGGTGTATTCACAGCAGGCCAATTAGAGCACAGCAGATGGAAGAGGGTGGCAGGTCTACTTCAGTTTCACTCCCAGCCCATTCCTGGAGAAAAGTATGCACATGGCTGCTGCTGGAATAACTGAGGAAAGTGTGTATGTGTTGGGGGGGGGGGGGGGTCCAGACTGGGGAAATGAACCCTTTAAGGCCTTTTNTGGGGGGGGGGGGGGGTACAGACTAGGGAAATGAAACACTTAAAGCCTATTTGTGATTTTGGAGTTCCCGATTAAAACAAACAAACAAGGAAAAAAAAAAACATGATGGATGGCGACAGGGGAGTGTTTAGCTGGCGATGGATCTGCGGTTTACTGTACGCCTGCTGTAAGCTGTTCAGATCACCAGCTGCTGTGATTGGAACACCAGATGTGGCCAGGTGTTTTATCAGGCTGTGTCCCCTCTGTTCTCTGTGCTGCGTGCCAACGGTCAGGGGCAGGAACCAGATAGGTAAAGTCAGGCTCTCAATGGCCTTTTACACCAAATTACCACACCTGCCATTTAGAGACAATGGGTGTGCATCCCTCTGCTTACTGCTTAGCACAAAAGTGCTTCAGGGTTATATATGTTGAATTTTGCCTAAAATCTATTCAGATTCTAATTTGTGTAAAATAGAATGAACTTATTTAGCTTCTGCCTTTGACCTAGGTGGTTTTTTTCTATACTACGTTATTGATCATTTACCCATTTAGACAGGTGGTTAATTTTAACTGCATAAATTCCAAAGAAGCACCTTGCTCAAGGGTACTATTGTGGGAGTGGAGATTCAAACCTAGGTTCAACTGCATGGTAACAGCTGTTAGCACTACTCCACCCGTTGCCCCCCCACATCACTTTACCTGCAATTTCAGTTTTAAATCAGAAATGAATTGCATCTGGTAATCTACATGACTCAGGCCTTAAAGTCCACACCAAAACCAGGATGAAACTTTTAGTGATCTCTATTTCAACCCACATTGTAGCCAACATATTGTGCTGAAACAAACATGCAACCCAAAAAATAAATAACCAATTTCTTTGAGCTTGGCGTTTCTCAGTGTAGGTATGGCCAGACTCAAGCTTAATAAGCCTGGCATCGATACAGCAATGTAATTTGAAGGTTGTCAGTTTAGACGAAAGCCTGGATCTGTCAGAGTGACACTGGGTTTGGCTGGTAGAAGGAATCCAGGAAAAAGCGACAGCTGTTCCTTCCCCCTTCTACTTCTTAAGGTTCATGTTTTTACTCTGTCAAAAATGACAATAACTGGAGAAGTTTAGGTTAGGGCAGGAAGGTGCAGAGACAATTTCACAAAGTGGAGAGATAAGGGGGAGGACTGACCCTGGTTGAGATTGCTCTGTGGCAAGGCGTTGGTGATGTTGGGTAGCTCGGTACCGTAGTTTCCGTCCTCTAGGGGGCATACATCCATGTCGCTCCATTTCTTCAGCTGTCGTAGCCAGCCACTCTTCTCCTCACTCTTGCAGTGTGGATTAAGCACAATGCACACCCACAGGGCACCTATGTGGTGGGGTCAAGAGGTCAGAGGGAAACAGTCCAAGCAGAGTCAAGAGGGCTACAGTTAGCCTTCTCAATGAGACCGTTCTATCTGCCAGAACTGAGACAGACTGCATCAGCCAAAAATTAATTTGAACACTTGCTCTTCAGATGAGGTCTTTCTGCTGACCACAAACAGGGTAAGACAAAAATGAAGCAAAATTAGATAAAGTACAACACAGCAGATATTTCATACAGATACAGTTTGAGGAGTACAAGAGCAGTGCTACATTTCCTGACAATGCTACCAGGCTTGGTGGGATCTGGCACACCGCAGTGGAAACTGGCTGGGTGTGCCATTGGCTCCACCAGGTACCAGATGGCTAGCTGCAAGCAGCTCTTCCCTGCTGCCAT
This sequence comes from Arapaima gigas, assembly GCA_900497675.1. NCBI lineage: Eukaryota > Metazoa > Chordata > Actinopteri > Osteoglossiformes > Osteoglossidae > Arapaima > Arapaima gigas. Next base: position 146,795 of record UFQX01000258.1, on the reverse strand, counting down.
TTAAAGCCTGACTTAGTGGTGGTCATGCTTGGCAGCCCATGGTAACTGCAACGGTAGCTACCTCTCAGTGTTGTCGTCCTGCAAGGAAGTGCAATACACCCAAAGTCAGATGGCCAGGACTTTTCCATATGAAACTCCTTTGGGTATTCTCTCATCGATTCATTCAAAGAGGAAAATCGATGCTGCTGAGGTTAAAAGCCAAATCGATCAAAAGCTTTTGTGCAATTCTAACGAAGGCAAATTCTTGGCCATATATATCCACTGCTCTTTGGAATGAGTCACCAAAGCTGAGCCACTGTTTTAGAAATGAACCTAAGAGGTTTTATCGAGGTCAAAGACTTACAAGAATGTTATGTCAGTTTGATGATCATGTGTGCTGGCGGGATTATAATTGTAACTGAACAACCAAAAATCATCTTTAAAGTTGCCACAACAACAGCTTGTCCAGAAACAAAGCAGGCTTCAGGCCCACATGTCCATGAATATTCATGAGCAGCACAAGTTTGGAGTATTCCTCTCCTTCAGTACAAAGATGCACTATAGGGGTCAGGATTGGGTTTTGGTGGCTGGGTTCTTACCAAGTTCATCCCACAGCTGCCGGCATTTGTCCGTCATGCCCGTGCCCTGCTGCCTCCACAGGGAGAGGCGGGGGTCTGCCATGAATTGTTCTGTGATGAGGGTCAGCATCCTTGCGCCATTTGAGTCCCGCATACGCAGCATCTCCCGCACCTGCCAGACACATCACACCCTTCTAGAACTGCCACCAATGCTTCTGAAGCTTTCTGATATAGTAAAAGATAGACCAATCAGGGGTTCCAGCTGGCATCCTTGTGCCTATACAGACATTTTTACATAAGCAACCAATTTACATGATTGGATGACTCATCTGAGTGAAGGTTCCCAAACTTATAATCAACAATCACACAGTGCAAAATCATGTGACTTGAAGGCTGAGAGTACACTGTCCATACCAGCACAGCATGGAGATTTTTAAACACATCTGCAGACTGATGCATAAATATAAGAAGTTTTACATTAGATGACATGCTATATTGTGATTAAACAGATCAATGTCCTATTACCTTCACTCCAATCTTGAGGAGCATTAAGATTCTTGTTTAGCAAACAGGAACAGAAACAGAAAAACAACTGTTTCCTAGAGTGCAATTACAAAGAGATGTTATTAACTATTTGGAGCATCAAGGACACCTATTCAGCAAGGGACATGGGAGAAATGTTAGCCTACAGGATGGCAGAGTGGTGGGGGAATTTCACTGAGGGTGGGGTTCACCACTCACCTTAGCAAACATGGAGTTGAGCTGTTTGCCCGAGCCATAGTAGCCGCCCTGGGAAAGGAACTGCTTGACCTGTTCTCTGACCTGCTCCTCATCCAGGTGCCAGCAGTTGTCATCATCAATGCTGGCACCTGCTGTGGGGTCTGGAGCACCTGCACAAATGCACACAAACAGTGAGACCTGAACGAACGAATATACTAGTGTCCTAAACCCTTCTGTAACAATTTGCATGCTGTAAATTCCTACTGAAGTGTGTGGGATGTCATAATAATAACACATTTCCAAAAATGGCTGCATGCTGGTTAAAGACAAGGAGATACACGTCGAAGGTTGACAGCTGTAGGTTTGTCAAGGCCCTGTTGTTGTACCTTCAGCAAGGCAATTGCTCCAGTAAAGATATTCAGCTGCATAAATGGATAACATTGTAAGTAGCTTTGGATATTGTTATTATCATAACAACATTAATAAAATGTGGAATTAGAACAATAAGAATCTGTATTTGAGTTAAAACATTGTGTGGAATCATTTATGTGAGAAAGAGCATATGTGGAAAGAAATCCCATTTTAATATGCTGATAAACTTTGATATATTGCAGAAAGATGAAAAACTGGTGATCTACAATCAACAGAGATGCATTTGAACAGCCTCATATCTTTGGGCTTTGACTTGGGTAATTTTTAGTGTGCAGTGCACTGCCATTTCAAAAGTAGATAGGAATACATTAGGAGGAATTACTCGGCTGCAAAAGGTTTTACAAAAGTGCTGATATGAAAATCCTCTTTTGGTCACCGCTCTCTCATGAGGGAGGAAGGGAGAGAGAGAGGAAGAGGAAGGAAGAGTGAGAAAGGGAGCAAAAGGGAGAACTCGGGATCTCAGCAGATTCTGAACAAAAACTGTTTAAAACACACACACACACACACACACACACACACACACACACACACACACACACACACACACACACACACACACAAATAAGATTTCCAAAGGGCTGCAGGGAGGGATCGAAAACAATAACCTTCAGTGTTGGGTGATTATGGATACAGGTGCTCGAGGAAAGCTAACAGGCAGGGGTGGACCTGGCAACCTCCCCCCAGCATTATGCTGCCCTTGGAATCGCAGAACTACATGGTATTCTGGAGGCAGTCCTGCTATAAAGATAATATCTTAATGGGCTCGGCAGGACTTAGAAGGGGTAATAACGAGTTGTATCTTTGTGAGATTAACATCGTCCTAAGCTCCATGTTGTGTGAAATAAGAGGACATGTTTCAGCAATGATGAATTAAAAGCAAACTTTTAAAAACAACTAAAATACAATTAGTGCACACAGAGGTGATCTTTTTACCCAAGCAGAGTGAACACCACTTTGAATTGACCCACAGACCGAAGTTAGAGGCTACTCTGCCAGCAAACAGGGAAGATGCTGTCCCTTTGTTTTCAAAACTGACATAATTGAGGGATGAATTTTAGTAGCAGCAAGAAGTATGCATTAAGGGGTATAAAATTTTCTCTTTCTGTACAGTGGAAACCATCTGAACTAGAGACCACATTTCCTACATATTGATATGCTGGTCAATAGGTCTTTCTGAAGACAATGTGCCAAAGGCAGCTGTGCTACTTCCATCCATTCTCCCATCAACCAGAGCTTTCATATTCACACATTTCAGACCAGTGGCCAGTGCACATTTCCAAACTCAAAGCAGCCTCAGTAAACATTTCAGGGCCTAATCAACAGCATTTGACTCAAGGCAGGGGTTTTAGAAATGTAGACGATGCACAGTACAGCTACAATGGCTTTTTAAGAGGCAGCAGTGCAGAGGCGGCCCTGGCTGGCTTTCCTTGCTGACCTTCAGAAATGCAAAACACAGTGAAGGCTGAGAGACTTAGCCATCAAACATGGTGTTTGAAGCCTACTTGCTGCTTGGGGGAAAAAGAAGACGACAATCAGGACAGATGAAGCAGAGCATACCTTGTAGTTCATCCAGTCTGCAAAAAGGAAGAGGAGAATAATGCTAATGGGGGGGAGCTGGAATAAGAGAAGCAGTTGAGACAAGTAGGGGAGGAAAGTTACCTGTGTGCGTTGACCAACTAGGTGTTCTCCCTAACAGGAGGCGGTTTTCAACTAGCCACGTGCAACTAAAGCAAGCAGTGCAGAGAATGGACTGAACTTGCATCTATCTATTAAAAAGCAGGGTGACATGGTGCTGCAGCGGGTAGCACTGGCATCTGACAGCATCTGGGCAGTGTGTTTAGATGTGGGTATAAACACAACTCAGTCTTTATGGTGTTTCCATATGGGAGTGATCGAATACATGATCACTCTGAAAGGAACTGGTATCCTGTCCGTGGTTGTTCCTTGTCTCATTACCCCATGCTTCAAGGACATGATTCTACATTGTAGATTCTACACTGAACAAGCAGTTTTTGATACTGAGTGGGGAAGAAGGATTGAATGTAATATTTAAAAGGAAGACAAATAATACATGGAGTTGTTTAATTGTGTCATCCTGCTTTAGTGTACCACCAGACACACTGCCTGACTGCCTTACATTCTCTTACTACACACCAGACAATTTGCTTACCATGGACTTGGTTGATCTCAGAGTTGGAGGAGAGGATCTCATCTGCCAGCTTCTGTGCAGTGGGGAGGACCTCAGTGTGGTGGGCTGTGATCAAGTACTGTACAAACTTCTGCAGCTGGTCACGGTTCATCTGGAACAAGGTCTCAGAGATGGGCAGTCGCAGCTTGACCTGGTCAGGCTTGCGGATGCGGTACAGTGACAGGGCCACCACATGAGCACAGTAAAAGATGTCCCGGTTGCCACAGCCACATGTCACTGAGGTGATCTTGCAGCGGTCAAAACTGATGGCCACCTTGTATGTGGCCTCAGGTTCAGACCCTGAGACTGGCTCAGTTACTGTGCCGCTGAGATGAAAACCTTTAAAGACAGAGATGAAGAATAAGTGACACTGCAGTACTGCCAGTAACTCAATAGACCAGTGTAACACTACAACTCATGTGCTAGACTCAAATTTTATATTCCTGAAATGTATCTGGCAAATGAACATCAACTTGAATTCAAAAGACATGAAAAACTGGCAGAGCACCCATACTGAAACTATCACACAGTTTCAAGATTTGTGCTGCATTAAATTCAAACAGCCATAATGCTGAAGGGGAAGAAAGCAGTACAGTGCTGTTTTTTAAGTAATTTAAAAGAATAAAGGTTTACAAAGAAAAATAATGATGCACTGAAATAAAGAAGCCTGGCACAGTGTGAGGAATGCAGTCATTGGCCTTGCAGATGCTCATCTCTGTCTGCAAAGAGCAGGAGGAAGGACCTATGAGCCCTTTCTTTCAGAGTGAAAATCCAGGCAGCTCTCAAGGTCACTGCTGGAGACATCTCAAAGGACATTCTAATATTTGATATTCATATTCATTTAGCTCATGCTTTAATTCAAAACAACCCTTATAATACTGGGTTGGTACAACAAGCCATTTTCAATATTTTACCTAGTTATACAACTGGGAAATTTTATGGTATGTACCTCTCTCAGAAGTGTTACAGCAAGAGTGGGATTCAAACCCAGGTCCTTCTACCTAGAAGTTGAAGTGTTAAATTTGCTGAGCTGACTCTCCTAGCCACATATGAGTACAACACATTTAAACGTGGAAGACACGAGAGACTGGCACAATATAGTGATATTTACCTCTACACATACTCATGCTGCATGCAACTTCAACACTGAAGATAAAAGATAAATGTTTTGGCAAAATATGAAGCAACCCAATTCGGGGGGGTAAGTGTTAATTGTGAATGAGGAAAGAGAAAAGCAATTATTTTTTCGTTGTGCTTGAGCAGTTTAGGACTATAATTAAAGGGGAATTTTCCACGTAATTTCAGAAACATTTAAGACATTAAAGTAAAAGGAGGCATGAAGGAGGAAGTGGACCGTGTTGGGCCAAGATGGAGAGGGCAGCCACTGTGTCCAAAGAACAGAATTACATGCCACTGTCAGAAGTAGTAGATTATTAATGGTGGGGAGGTTTTTCTGAGGGTAGATACATTCAGGTGAGCAAAGAGTCTTAAAGGTGACAGAGTGAAGTTCAGACACATCCAACTAATGCATCGCATCAGAAGTTTCACATTTCTCTGTATACATAGATGTGATATTATATTGTATGTGGCAAGTGCAGAGAGAGATGTCACTTTCTTTAGACATCAAACAAAGATGCACATGCAAAAGGAACGCATGCAATCTCACACACATTCAGGAACAATTATAATTTTAAGAGGGTCAGAGGAACAGGAGACGGTGAGCACTGAGCATGTATAAAGCCGTTTGTCGTGCTGCCAAACCCCATAAAAGGCTTTTCCAGACAAATTCTGCCGATGTACCCCACCCTCAGCCCCATACCCACTCTGTACTTTATTTTCCACCTCTTCAATGAATCTGACATTGCCAAAACCTTTCAGGCCTAGCCAGAACCACAGGCTTATCTGATTATGGAGAGTTGATGGTGATGTCTGTTTTCATTTTGAAAAAAATAAAACAAAAAAAGAGGTCGGATCCTTGAATTATCTGCAGCATAAAGCAAAATTCAAAGTAAATTTGTTGACAACACAAAGCAAGGAAGTGTGTCTTTTTTAATATGGAAAAACAATCGAGTTTGTCATTCAATTCTGTCTCTCATCTGATAACATGTTGAGAAGTAATCCAGTGGTCCTATCCAACATCTGCAAGTTATTGGCCCCCAACCCAAATAACCTGGCAGGAAAGAAAGACACAAAGTGCAACCATAGTTAAAAAGAGAGTACTACAATTCCCACAAGGCTTTGCAGCAAAGAGTATGGCTCATGGGTTACAACAATCTGAACCTTTTCTCAGAAACTCAGGGTGTGAGGCAAGACATACCACGAACAGGAAGCCATTCCATAATAGGTTAATGACATACACACACATTCTTTCTCACACAAACACACACACACCCTAAAGGACTATTTAAGACACCGGTTCACTTGAAACTCTTTAGACTGTGGGAGGGAAGTGGAGGATCCAGAGGAAACCCACACAAAAAACATTCAAACTCTACACAGACTTAGCTGGATTAGAAGCCATAACCTAGGAGCTGTGGGACACTACCACTACCTGCTGCACCACCCCACTGAAAATTGTTATACCTACCAAATCTTAAGTCAAGCACAACCCAGTTTTAGTGGTGATTTCTCCTTCCAAGTGAAGCTGTTTTCTCTTTCAAAAAGTATAAAAAGATCTAGTTGCATCTACCATGGCTCCCCATTCCCAACAACTGCTGAGCCAGAACCCAGGCCCTCTGTTTACATGCCCTGCTCACTGGGGGTGAAGTAGAAAACACATATATATTATCTCACCCTACCAGGATGAAGAATGCAGCCAAAGAAATTAGTTTGTTCTCCTCATTCCTCAATGAGGACGCTTCCTCTTCTCTTAGAAGTTCATAAGTAAAGTGAAGAACCATTTCTATCCACCTGCCAACCTAAAAGCTTAGAGGGCTAAATGCTTTCAAACAACTGAATGGTTGTTTTTCCTAGTTAAATAATCTTGGACATGACTAATCATATCTTAAAAGCTTTGAGGGAGAAAAACAATTACACAGAAGTCATTCAGATACAGATGGAAAAATGCAATCAGAGAAGAGGATAATTTTGTCTTCTTCCAACAGGAACAGATACAGACAGCAGGTTGCATGTGGTTGACATGGGCCAGTAAACAGTCTTACAACCATAGTAATGGTCAGAAGTGAGTAATGAACCAACTGGACCAAAGAGTCAAAGAAAAGCAAAACTGAAGAGTTCTACATCTGAGAATTTCTGCAGAAGAGCTGGGAAGACACAGTAGCTCATATCCTGATTAAACTTGTTAACTAAGGAAAACCGGTTTCCATCAAGTTTTTTTAAAGCTTTTCACTAGTCCTGCATACCTAGAGTCTTCCCATCATTCTTGGGCTTGCATGCACATTTAATGGCTAACACAATAACACAATATTTCAGCTGATTCATTATTGGTAACAATGCAAAAAATGGTGTCACAATGACTTATCCTTACATTCCCAGGCAAACAACATGTACAAATTTTGAGTGTGTGTGTGTGTGTGTGTGTGTATGTGTATATATATATATATATATATATATATATATATAAATATAAATAAAAGCTACTGTTTTCTGTACTTGTACTGTCGATAAAAACACCTGTATCAGGCACTCCCTTTAGCTCAAAGCAGATGGAGGTCTATTGGTGGAGCAGAAATCAAGGAGCACACTGCTGTATGCCAACAGAGGTGCTCTGTGATCCACCTTTCCCCAAATTCTGCCAAGCTACATTATAATTAAAGGTTAGCAGAAAGAGCCTGATTGTAGCACTAGCAGAGTGAAAGATACCCAGAGTGGCAGAGGTCAAGGCTGACAGTTATCACATCTGACCTGATGGGGATACTAAAGGGCAGAAGTGGGTGGGATGAGGGGTCTACTCTTGAACTCAACTGCACATAACAATGCAGTAGTGAAGACAAGGGCATCTGCTGCTTTTGGGGTTGAAGGATTTCACAGCATATCCATCGACACCCCCCCACATCTGTCCCCTCCACTAGCTCAGAGTTGGCTTACACAGTTGCAAGAAGCTCCTCTCAGCGTTCAAACTGTTCCTTTAAAGCACACCCAAGTACAGGCACTGGCCATCCATTAGGATCTCTCCCTTACCTGGCTAAGAGATCACCTCTGATGAAGAGGGTGGAAAAGGCAGAGAGGAGCAGGCAGAGACTACATGTCATAAGCAGACTGGGAGACACTCATAGCCACAAGGCAAAATCCCAAAGAAGAAGGGGGGGTTATGTGTCTGTGTGTATAGAAGTAGGGGGGGGGGG
>UFQX01000258.1:126053-138528 GCA_900497675.1 Arapaima gigas | reverse complement strand
GGGGGGGGGGGTCACCAACCATGCTGTCTTGGTTAATGTGGTTCACAATTGTTTGACTGAAGCATCCCTGCCATGATAAAGCAGGAATAAAGGAAAAATTTTCCAGGGTGTGAAGCAGGGGGAGGGCTGGGGGTGAGAGTCTGCAGAAGCGCATCCTGCTCAATTCACATAAGCTTGTGGTAATTGAAACCGCATTGAGATGACGCTTAAAAAAAAAAAAAAAAAAAAAAAAAAAAAAAAAGGAAAAAAAGGGCAGCAAAGATGTCCAAGTGCCAACGGGAAGTGACCCAGCTGCCCCCAGCTGGTGGCCTACACTTTACCCTGACAAAGTGCTGTTGGAGACTGTCCCCCAATCTGAGCATGGCGAGAGTGAGAATTTGCATGGCATCACGCAAACAGGCCATCAGAGGCACTCTCTGTCTCTTTACATGCAATATAGCGTTAAGATGGAAGGTTTCACAATACATATCTGCTTTTTAACCCTGCATTGTGGAACACCCTGTGGTAAACTGAAGACACACTAGTGTGGCTATGCTGTAGATCAGACTGCTCGCATAACACCACCCACCGTGACACTGAATGTCAAGATTTCATCAGCCTACAAAATCTATTTATCTGTAGGTGGTGCTCAGCAGAAAATGGCTAAAACTATTCTGAAAGGGTGGGTTTACAGCCTTGGATTTGAACTGAGCCTTCTACTTCAACTGTAACTGGAAAATGTGCCACAAGTACAGAGGAAGCAGCAATGCCTCAGGTGTGGGGGAGGCCATCAAGACATTCCCCCTTAAGCTTGATAATGTTAAATTAATCTGTGGATGATGCAGTGCAGTGCAAGTTTACTCTGGTTCACCAATACGTTTCAGAGCCATTTAGCCCCACCAGCCATCTGTATGAGGGAAGCCACATTAGGGGCCGCAGTATGGCACCCATCAGCAGAGAGCAGAATGATGGATGGTGTGATGAAGCTTGGGGGCCCCTGTGTTGATCCCTCTCAACAGCCCTGGGGTCCCTCTACATCTCTATCTTCCTCTACAACACCCATCTGCTGCTCCAAAAAGGACCTGACCACTGAGGAAGTGGCCAGTCACTCACAGCAAGACTCCTCCCAGGCCCTGAAACAGTCAACCTCTAATGAACCTTGGAGGCTAGGCTGATCTCTATCGTGGGTGGCTTGTGCAAGGGTCCACCCCCCATGCTCCATCTGTTCCAGTAGAACTACGGTTAACATTGTCGGAAAACTGTGTGGCTCACGTAATGCTTCAACAGTCATCCTCTAGGACAGAAAGGCAGAACACAAAGTGGACACACTGGAGGCTAGGCCTGCTCATGGTCACTGGTTAATGTAGGACTATTACTGGCTCTGCTGCAGCTCCATTATGTGACATGGTATGATCCCATCAAACTGATCCCTACACCATTTGAATAATCTGGAATCCTGAGGCAAACTGTCTCAACGCATATCTTCAAGGGTAGATTAGTGTGGATTGGTTGATAAGGTGTTTTTTTTCCTTCCCATTCACACTAAGAATGTAACTCTGAACTGCACCGCTACTAGAACCACTTTAAAAAAATAAATAAAAAAACATATCTGAATACTACCCCTCATAAACAGATTGGCACGATAGTACAGTGAAGGTTCTCCACAGCCTTCTAAAGGATGGTAGCTCAATCTGTCTGCTGGCTGAATGCTTTTTACAGAAAACCCACAGATGCACACGTACTCACTGGTGGACATCTTAGCAGCCTGTCAAATAATGCCTTGGTGGCAACACTGTGGAGGGTGCCTGAAAACTCTGAATCCATCAGCCCTTCATTAATGTGTACTGTTCCTTTAAGAAAAACTAACTGCCACCTCCCACCATCCAACAAAAAAAAAGCCCTTTCAGCAAGCGCCACCGGCTACCCCATCTACAGCTGTTCATTCCCAGTGGCCCAGAGAGCCTCTTGCAGGAAGTAGAACCCCGAGCCAGGAGTGCAGATGTGGTATATTCACCACACTGGCCCTAAAAGAGGAACTGCTCAGACCCTGGCCTTATGTCAGTTCCTGTTTTATTTTTATTGTATAGTGTTATTTCCCTGGTCTCCAGGGCCCTTGTTGCCTCCTGGTCATAGCTGACAGAAAGGACACAGAGCTGAACATAGGACTCTTGTATCTGTGTGTGTGGTCATATAGATAGATATGCCAAGGACAGCATATAAATATGTGCTTACACCCCATTCCCCACCCCTAGCCTAACCCTCAACTCCACCAAAGGCCTTGTCTCCGGCACAATGCTCATTTTTAAGACATTTGGCCTTTTGATGCCTACATGTTATACACTGTAACGATGCCATTTTTTTTCTTGCCAAGGGCATGCATGAGCCCATGTGGTAACTTGTGGGTAAAAAGGAACAGACTAAGCAAAAATAATACCTTTTTTAGGCACATTTCTTCTTAAAGGGCTGCCTGTAAAATAAGATAAATAAGAGGCTTTCTTTTTTCTCCACCAACTCACATCAAACAACAAAATTTTGGCAGGTGGAAAACTTAATGCTGCCTAAGACTGTATTAAAAAAATAATTAAAATGCTTAGTATGCAGCTGCTGTGCAGCAAACAGATTTTAATGCTATGCTAAACACACTGTTCACAACTGGCTTTTCGAACAGAATCTCACCTCTTCGGCCTTCACATCGTGAAGTACTGCACTTTTGCAACTTCTGTTTTATTTATTCATATATCTATCTATCTATCTATATCTGATGTGCCTTTCTTCCTCTACAATTTCAAACAATCCCCTGTGAGGATTTTTTCAGGACTAAATTTGCCCTTAAGCTATAAAAATTGACTTTCAAAAAAGGCACTGTTCCCAGAAAAGCTAGTAAAAGCACAGCTTTGGCATGTGCCTTCTGTGTATAACTACAAGGTTAAACAATGTCAGTATGTACCCAGGGCCTGTCCCAATGCCATTCCTGTGTTGTTTGCTTCCTCCTTCAGCAGAAACTAAGCAAAGCGGTTATGTTTGATAGTACTGCAGTCAAAACATGCGCCTTTCTGTCTGAATGTACGGTTTCAGTGACAGAACAAGGGTGCGGACGGCAATACAGGGATTTCATGTGACATGACCAAAGAACAAGGGAACCTCCAGTGCATTGCAGATTCAATCAGTGGCAGCCATATTACTACTGCCCCCCCCACGACTCCTCTTCTCCTCTTAAAAGGTCCTCATTGAATTCACCCTTCCCCATTCGTACATGGCAGACTATGAACTGGCATGACCCAACATTGCAGTCCCCTCCCTTGCTCCTAATCTGCCCATGACCTTCTTTATTCTCCTGCACCGGCTGCCCACTGGGCCCTAGATTCACAGGCCCCCTTTGTTCTCTGCAGGCCCGTCTAGGCCTCAGGCAGGGGCCTGGCCTGCCATTGTGGCCCACAAAGGCTGAACAGCGGTTAGCAGGCGTCAGCTTGGAAGTGGGGCTCTGGGCCCCACTGCTGCCTGGATAGGAGATGATGGAAAAGAGAAAACTGTAAAAGATGCAAGGGAAGTGATCAGAGGAGAGGTGTCAAAGAACTGCCAGTGGTGGGAGTGATCAACTATGGTTACCTAGTCCCGGGTTGTGTTTCATTACAATCAAATATAACCAAATGTGGCCACTTTCTGTGAAGAAACATATCTGGAATGCACCATAAACATTACACTTATGGTAAAACAAACTCAAAGAATCAACCAGAGCTTGGCAATATAAAAGGCCCCTTATGACATTAATGTGCAAAACATTCCCTATAATACACAAAAATAAAACTAAAAACAGTAACATTCATAAGTAGTAAAAGCAACGTGCAAACAAATATTGTTCCACATTGTCACAGCTACACTCAAACTTTGCAGTTATCCAAAAAGTATGGGTTAGTAAAACTAAAAACCTTTGGCAGAATCCATCTAACGTACATAGTGCCATTTCTCTCTCTCTCTCTCTCTCTCTCTCACACACACACACACACAGTCAGGGAAAGGGGATATGCTTGTTATATAACACCACCCAGCACTCCCCAGTCAGCAGGTTATGTGTGTGAAGAAAAGGCACGTCAGCCAGGCTGCTGTTCATTCACAGGCCATGAATACTCTGAAAAGGCCAGTCTCCCTGGCTGACAACCACTGTACGGCATCATATGAGGGACACACAAAGTGAAACGGCTGGGAATGGCTCTAGGTCTCTGGCTTGGATGTCATCTGAAAGCCGCTATTAAAATACATCTCATTGTAGTAACCGCTTTCAAAATGCTTGTTTGAACTGGATGGAAGGAGCTCAAATGGGAGGTACTGTACCTGCACAGAAGTAATGGCTTTCTGGCAGCAAAAGCAACAAGAGGTTGACGAATACAGATGATACTGCCATCATGTGGTTTGGATTGAAGATCTTTCTTCCACAAAGATAACTAAGTTCAGGCCTCATAGTGCCCGAGATGAACATTTGGGTGGAGGTTCAAATCTAGCACACGGTACTGGGAATGTGCATGTTTGCCCTGTATTTGCAATCCAAAGACATGAGCAGAAGGTGGCAAGAGTAAACCACTCCCTTACCATGAAAAGCACACAAGTGGTTACTGTGAGATGAATACGAAACCAGCAGCATTTATCCTACCCTACCCCTTTCATAAATGTGAAGAACAGTATTGCAGTCAGTCACTGGGCTCCTCACCACAAGTCTACTCCATGAGATCCCTCTATTGCATAAAGCAGCCGCCCGCGGCTGCAGGGTCCGCAAAGAGAAGGGGAATGTGCGTCCCATCTTAATCGGAACATTTGAAAGGAACCAAGGCAGGGGATCTGCATGGGTCCTTCACAGGGTTTAGGAGGAGGGCCCATAATGAGCCGTCCCCTTTAGCCGGCGGCCTGGTGGGTTCTTAGATTTGCATCTCATTTTCAGTGTAAGGTTTGAAGAGTATGACCAGCGATTCACTAAGAAGTGGTAGACTGCAATTTGTACAGCTCGCTCTGCCTGTGGCAGCAACACATCATACTCAAAGTGTGACAACCAATTACCAAGCCTCACTTCCCAAGCCCCCTCTGTACATAGAGCCATCATTTTTAGGGCTTCCTTCCCAATGGATTTTTTTTAATTGTTCCAAATGCCTTCTGACATCAGTGTGATCACATCACCATTGTGGGCCTTAGAAGATCTTGAGTCCTGGGTCTAAGATCATGTGACCATTGACATGTCTTAACGCCCACACAACAACAACAAAAACAATTATTATTTAGCTGGAGCATTTCTCCAAGATAACTTAAAATGCCACGCGCACACACACACACACACACACACACACACACTACCCTAAGCTGCTACTTACAATTATCAAACAACACAGCAATCAAAACACACATACTTCAAACAATTTGGATTACAAAATTCACCTGAAACACATCTTTGGACTGCAGACACATTTGTTTTGACCCAATTGGGCAAAGTGCATTGTCTCCACAGGTGAGATTAACTTTCTGCAGATTTGGGGTGTGGCCTTTTGTACAGCTATAGGATGATCGCTGAAAACTACGACATTTTCACTCAGTCAAGTTCTTCCTTCGTCAATAAGCTATTTGTATGTATTTATTTATTTCAAAATATACACTACTATTACTGGATTCAGCTCAGCTTTAAACACCACATCTTTCCCTTCAACTCCCAGTACCCTAACCAGTTTCAAAGTGAGAGGTCACTCCAAATCAAATGTGAAAGAGGATGGCAGGGAAAAATGAAGGAAAACACATAGCGAAATGGCTTCATTTAGAAAGCATGCTATAATTTCCTCTGGGTCGGGTGTGAGATTTGCATTAGCACACTTTAGATTTGTGGCAATTGTGTGTGCCTCAAATGAGAGATAAAAATCTCCACAACTGTGGGTCCAGGCAGAATGTCAGAAGCGTTTTTATGGGTAATTAAAACTGGCGCTGCTGCGTGCAAATGCCACCCTCTGTTCTCCCAAGACTTCCATAATGCAGACATAAACCTTCATCAAATGTTGCTTTAAAAGGTTGGAAATTGATACAGGTGCTTTAAAAACTTGGCCTTTGCCTCTGTCTGGCTAGAACATTTAAGTAGCTATTAGGCCCCTCTGGTTCCTCTCACTAAAGGGGCTTGATTAGTAAGTGAGGCCCAGATTTCAGAGAGCACCACAGAAGAGGAGGCCATCTGAATGGCCCTTAAATACAAATGATGCAGATTTGAGTGCCGTGCTGGTTACGGAGGCTGTTTGCATGTGAATATTCATGACGTGGTCTTCCAGCCTCAAAACACAAAAAGACCCTTGGTCTCCAACCATAGGGTTGCTCCTGGAAAGGGATTCTGGGTAATACGGGGTACAGCACCTGAGAGTGTCTTATGCATTGCAAAAATTACCCTCTGCCATTTAATATCCAAGGGAACAAAAGAGGAATGTCAATAAGATAATTAACATGAGGTCTGCTAACCACCATGCACCAAGCAGCAGTGGCATGGACATACAGGAGGTTGACACAGACTTATGGGCTTGGACTCATTACTGCCTTCTCCAGGAAGGCAGAGGAAAAGGTATTGATGCTGAGAAACACAAGGGATGCAAACTCAACAGCACGTGCCATGGCCTGAATACTGAACGCCTCAAAACAAACCAGCAGGACTCTGCCAGCTGGAGCTGCTTTAACCTGGCATTGGGCATTGGCCTCCTTTGCAGCATAGGCTACGGTGCTGGAGGGGGCAGGGCTCGCATCACTTCTGGTTTGACTATGTGAGAAGTAGATGTCCATGGAGGGGTTGAATGTGAATTTGCCAACACTGACCTATTAAAACAGTGGTTTGGAGCCTCTGGTTTCTAGACTGTGGGGCCCTGTGCTCCTTGGCAATAGCTTAGGCAAACAGAGGGGACTCCAGCAACAACACAGAAAGCCCAGTGATGTTCCCAGCAGCCACTCTCTCACTGAGCTGGCTGCAAGCAGGTTGGAATGTCTGGCAGCCCTCGCACCAATGTAAACTATTTGGAGCTTTATGTTGAGGCTACTCAACTCCAGCTTGGAAAAGAAAGTAGTGATCTATCTCACCTTTGGGAAGCAAAATTGCAGTTAGTCAAACTACTTCTGAAAAGGAATGTGATGAAGATTTCACTGGTGATGATGAGTAAACGTGAAACTAAACCGTCCCTACATTACGAAGCTTGAGGTTCCACCTAAAAAGGTGTGTCTTGATGTTCCAAAGTGTGTACTGACAGTGAAAAATGTGTGTTACAAGGACACTGCAGCATCTTTCACTCAGACCATATATGACAGTAGCATTAATTTAATGGTGATGCAGAAGGAGGAGACAATAGTTGAGACAATTCTATCTGAGTTGCCTCCATAGTAGATGCCCCATGGCCACACCCCCAACCTACCATCCACTTGCAAAACACAAAGATCACCCCAGTGCCAAGGTTGATTAGAGGGAAGGGCCATCACAATCCAAGGAGAGAGAGGCTAGTGTAACTCCCTTAGCAGAGAGGAAGAGGAGAAAGGCAGATGTCGAGGAACAGAGAAAGGGAGGGACGTCAACATCAATGGCAAGCAACCAGGCACTGAGCCAAGCTCTGAAATTACAGCACCAAGTTTAAAAAAAAAAAAAAAAAAACTGGTAGAGTGGGAAGGCAGAAGCGGACAGTGGGCAGCGGGGGCTTCTGGTTAAAACGTGCTGGTTTCAAAGTGATGGTCTGATTGCCATGTACAGGTAGCAGAAATATTGGAACTGCTGCCACTGTGAGCAGACACACAGCCAACACACAGTCAGTCTTGGGGAAACTGGTGCAAAGACAGATTGGGGTATGTAGAGGGAGAGGAAGACAAAATTTGGGCCATACATGTATGCCATGATTACAGATAAGGAGATCTACACCACTGATGGTAAGATGGACACAAATCAGTGCTGGTCCACTTATTCGCACAGTGACTGTCATCACTTTGATTTTCTGAAAGAAGAAAAAACTAAAAGTCACCTACTGATCCAGTCACAGGCTGTTTGTCCATTATAAACAAGGCCAAGATTTCATTTCAATTATTCCCAAGCACACTCAACACCCTTTTAGTGCTGGAAATTGGCCTTTGCTGGCAAAAACTGGTAAACTGGAGATTCGTATTTACCAACTCAGCATCTACTGGTCAATCATCACCAAAGGGTATAAATTAGCAATCAAGGTGCCGCTCCCCCTGCAATGAGCAGTAAGACTGTCTCCCACCGCTGTAATGAGGTGCCAAAGTAATAATTGGCCACGCATCCCCTCCTCCTGTGAGTTTTGGGAAGCTGTGGCTAGGTTTCATTAGCAAGGGGGAGGCCCATGTAGCACAACACCTGGAACTTCAAACAAGCTGACAAAGGAACCAGGGGGCCAACCAGGCCCTTGAGTCTCCTTAAGCAGAAAGAAAGAACTGAGGAAGAGATCTCCTTGAATACCACTTCCCCCTCACAGGAAAGGCTAATTCTATCATACAACTATCCTCAACATGAACAAATGTCTTATAAAACCATTCACTGGGGGGGGGTAACTGAGGAAGGGGTTCAGCTTGTAATTCTGGAGGATGGTGCTGAAGATAAAGGGGGCAGCAGAGTCATCATTGGAGGTTTCATGTGATATATAGGTCTAATTTGCAGCGCTTTCCTTTAAAGTTGCCCTGGGGACCTGCAAGGGAGGGGGAGGTTTAATATGCCCAGGGAGGCATATCCATCAGATATGTTAATGAGGACTCATACCTTACCACACGCCCCTAGGAGGTGGCTCATCCGTCCTCATTGGATGAGGTGTCATCAATAATCCAGCAGGAGAGCCTCTCCACAGAGCTGTAAATAGCGGATCACATGCGAGGAATCTTTTTCAGTCCATCAGCACAAACACGAGGGGGGGTTCTATGTGTGTGAGGGGTTGTGCTTTCAGCCAGAATGTCAGCATGCCTGTCAGGAGGCTTTGAATGTTTGATATATGCTTAAAATGTCATGAGGTCTAGGTGATGATTGTGCCTAGTCTCCAACAAAAACGCTGTTTCAGTGAGCACACTGCACCCATGACAATCTAACCAGATTCAAGGAATATTCATTATCATCTTGGATTATTACATCATCAAATAACATTAGGTCCCTGAGAATGATTTTTCAAAGCAATCGGACTCGCAAATTGAGGGATGACTGCACATTTAAAGATGTAGCATTATAAATATAGGACCTATAGTTCAGTAACATACACATTTCCATATTTGAGCTATGTATAATTTTTAGAACATTCTTGGCATTCAGAAGGGCATTATCTATAAAAGGAAGCAAAGTATGAAACCTCAACAACCCCTACAGCCTACAAAGGAAATGACCAGGCACCCAATGAGCTATAAAAACTAAGTCTCCATTTACGCAGGAGTAAAAACCTTATTTAAACGATTGACCCTGAAATCCACACTGGGTTAATTCTTCAAGAACAAGCATGCTGTTACTGACTCCTCAGGGTCTGATCGCTGCTGGAGGGCCCCTTGTCCAGTGCAGAACAAGAACAAGGGAATCCAGCCTATGAGGAAAATGCCGAAACAGATTAGGAGGTTACACTCCATCTTCTGCCCCCGTTGGCTATCTATTGTAATTCGCTCCATGGTCCAAGGCTGGAATTCCTTTAAAACTGGAATTTAAAAAAAACTACCCATGAGAACCAAAACTAAATCCCCAGCTTAACAGCCAGGATGAAACTCCCAACATTTGAAAAGGCTTTCCAAGACATGATTTATTTCTGCCTTTTTTCCTAAAATAGTTTTCATAGTTTTAGTATCTCATTGCTTAGGAAGCAGAGAGAATTGATTCGCTATAGCAGCACGCAAAACACACTGACATACAAAGCAATGGAGAGGCTCTAAGTGTTTGTTTGAGGAAGAAACTACATACGTTTTGATCACTGTAATATAATTAATCAATATAATTATTAATAATATAATAATCATAATACAAAAGGAGTTACAAGAATTTAACGCATGACATTGGCAATTCCAGTGGTACAAAGTTGCACAAATGAAAATTCAGGTAACAGTACAACTACCTTCCCTAATTCCCAGTTTCAAGTTTAATATAAAGTGTTTTTTTTTTTGCTATAACCTTCAGGACAGGAGGTAACAGCACATATTAACAGATGGATTGCAGCTCCAGTGACCAGCAGACAAAGGTAATACATGCTTTGGCAGTGATGCTTACAGGCTCTAGAGAAGCTCGAGTCAGCCTTTCTACCAGGTAACTGGTGGTAGAAAGTGCTTTAAGATTTTGCCAGAAAAACTGTGTCTCTCTCTCTCTCTCTCTCTCACACACACACACAGACACACACACACACACACACACACACACACACACACACACAGAGAGAGAGAGAGAGAGAGAGATGGGGGGAGAACAATTACAGTTGGCCTTTTAAGCAAAGACAAAAATGCCACCTTCCTGTGATGTGTGGAAACTAACAGGCTCTGAGTCAGCAGTGCAGACCTGACGCCTCTTTCCACACATAGAGGCTGGGCTGGGGCCTTCTGAATCATTGCTGGAGGTAACAATGGGGGTGGCTGGAAAGTCAACCCGTTCTACAGACCTTGCCGTGGCTGCTCTGTACCCACACAAACATTTTCTCTCAGCTTTTATTCACATATTTTTTGCTGCTGGTAATTGTCTTTGGTAGACTAACGGAGAATGTGAGTACATGTGTGTACGCACATGTAAATTAAAAATAAAACGTGTTACAGTGCAGAACCTAAAACGAAAAAGTGAACTAGTTCAGCTAGAACAGTGACTACACAAGGATGAGATGTTAAAGCTACTCTGAAATAGTGAAAAACAGCAATGTTGGGTGATGGGCTGAACAATTGAAAAAGGTCACATGCTTTAGCGTTTCCTTCAAGTGCTGCTTGTACCAATAGTTCTCAGTGCCTTTGTTGGAAATGTGAGCCCCCCCTGTTACACTACATTCAGAGAACGTATGCAGTTACAAATGACCGCTAACAACATCAACTGGTGTATTTGGTACTTAGAAACCCGCAACCCATTCAACAACCATCATTAACCAGGTGGAGCACCCCCCCCTTCAAGTCAGCAGAAAAACGTAATTAAAAACCTTTCGGACTTTGCCTTTTGCCTGCCCCCCTAAACTTCTTACCTCTTTGGTGAACTCACAATGAAATATTTTCCATAAGGGCATCCAGACTTTGCAAAGCACAGACCTGCTTTGTTTTGAAAGTGTTGGACTGGTCTTACAGTGATAATTAAGACTGTGCACAGCAGCTGATGCCCAGGGTGCACATCCAGAGGAACTGTCCAAGTACATTCCTTCGGTTATTTCATGCTGCAGTGCGTTCCATTCGGTTTCTCTACTGTGCCTGCAAACCCTGTACATGGAGGGGTGGTGGCTGAGTGTTTGCAGTGTGCTCAGAAGACACGTCTGTTTATGCACATCTCACTTCAAACATGAATCCAGCCCCTTTCAGCTGATTCAAACCAAACCTCAGATTAGGGGTCATGGTAGAGATTACAGAATCAGTAAAACCTACCAGGCAGCCGCACATGCATAAATGTCACGTTACATCTCTTAGGGCTGTTTGTGACGTGTCAATCAGCAACTAAATACAAACATGATGGAACAGATATGCAGTCAATGCTAGAAGGTGGGATAACTAAGAAAGAACCACAACTTTTTTGCAATATATTTTACATTTGAGTAATCTGTTAATTTCTCACCAAATAAGAAATAAAAAGTAAATGCAGAACAGTGTTGGATTGAGGCCAAATAACATTTCAACTATGCTCTTCAACCAAGCCACATGGGACAAAGGTTACGCACCCTGAAGACATGGGGAAGCCTGCGTTGACAGGGTCTTGATTGGTCCTGACTACTGATTGGTCAAACTATCTGACAAAAGAGAAAAATGGAGTTATGCTGATGACAGACTACTTGAGAGCCACTACAATGAAAGTAGCCCTCATTCCTTGGTCATTTTTTTCCTGTAGGTGGGAAGAACAACACGTGGTAGAGAGCTTGGGGTTGTCTGGTTATAATTCCACCTGAGACTAATTGTCTAATTGATTTAATTAGCTGTTTAATTTGATGTGTGACCCCACTGCATTGTTCTTGGAAGACAGGAGAAATTGAAGGATCTAAACAAGCTTGTACATTGTAGCATTGTATCATGAGGGATCACTGTTATATATCTGTCAACAAACCCCTGCATTGACCACTGTTGCTTGAAGGGATTTGACATTTTGCAGAATCTGACGTAAACAATATAATCAAAACTGCAGAAAACTCTTACAGCATCATAAAGCCCACTTCAACCCTCTATACTGAAAAACTAATTTGGACTTTAGTGCCTTAAGGTGCAATTCGCTGCCTAAAAATATCCAAGATACCAACTAGAGGAGTACTGTTATACAGAACACAAACAAAGACTTTAAAACAAAACAAAAAAAAAAAAAAAAAAAAAAACAATATGA
>UFQX01000258.1:110114-126014 GCA_900497675.1 Arapaima gigas | reverse complement strand
ACTTTAAAACAAAAAAAAAAAAAAAAAAAAAAAAAACACAATATGAACTCCTTTCCATAGAATGGCTGTAAAATGTCAGCGTGAAGCTGTGTCCTTAGGCACTCTTGGGGATGCAAATGCAATTCCACTGCTCAAGCAACAGGCTTAAAGATGTCTCCCACCTTTCGGATATCAATGGCATAATCATAGCATTCTTATCCTTGGAGAGGCCAAGGATGAGGAAGACAGGGGACAAAAAGGTGGGAGAGCCACCTCGGACCCAGGGGTTCCATGAGCATAGATGAGGGCCTGCATCCCCCTCTTGGTTCTGGGCCGATAATGAGACAGTGAAACTCCAATCACACTGAATTATCCAGCAAAGGCCTCTTCAATCACCCACCCATTCATTTGCTCACCCCCCTACCTCTCTCAGCCCCCCAAATCAAGGGATGGGGGGAAAAAAAAACGATAAAAGATGGACGTCATGAATATTCTTTTAAATTACTTTCTAAATTAAACCTCTGATGGGGGAGGAGAGAGACACACACCTGCCTCTTAGAGTGAGCGAAGCCCTGCTGCACCATTTCATTAACTGGGCTTTGGGTTTGTATTATGTCAGGAACAAGCATTGTCAGTTCTCTGAAATCAAACCAAATCACATTCTTCGAGTGCAGCATTGCATTGGATCAATAGTACCATTTCCAAACTAAATATTACATCTGGAAACACTAGAAATATGCCTAGGTTTTTCTCAATAGAGATGAATTTAGCAGACCATCTCAGTTTTATCACTGTACCTTTAAGGAATATTTTTGACTGTGAAAAAATCTTCAAAGACCTCAATGACAAGCAGATTTGAAATAAACAGGAATGGCAACAAAGTAACTACTAATAATTCTTTCTTATTGGACATTTCTGAGAAAACTAGAAATAATGAGGGATTAATAGCTGGCATGCATGCAGTTCTGAAAACTAAGATTTGATAAATAGGAAGTATACAGCTACTGCAGATCTAGGGCAGTCTTTTATTCTCACAGTCCAAGCTGATGTAAATGGAGCATGTCAGGGGAAAACTTAAACTTCTGCAAGGAGAAGAGAGTGTACATGATGGCTGCATTATGGCATTTCCCCACCATGAAAGACATGTCCTCTAACTGCCAGTGTGTAAGTCAACTGAATCCTTTGCATACCAGAGTGCTTCCTTAAACCGTGACTCACAGAGGTCCCTCTGTGAGCTGATGGCATCACCTCACCTTACCAAGTATCACCTCAATCTAGGGGAATCAAACTAAGAGAGCCAAAAAAAAAGGCAGGGTGACAACATAGGTCAGACCAAAGGCTGCTCACAGTCCCACCACCCCTTGAGCTCCTGCCTAAAAGACAAGCTGCAATGAAACCCAGATTTCCATCTCAAGATACCTCTCTTTTTGCTGCTGCAGCAAAAAGTGGAGAAACACTTTCTAAGCCATTTCTCCATTCGAGTGGGAGGCAAGAATTTAAATTTAAAATGAAAAGTAGAATGAGTAGGGAGGCAGGGTGGGGGGTTACCAGCTTGGAACTTGTTCAGGGAAGGGAATATTCCTATGGGAGATCCTAGAGGCTCTTGAATTAGCAGGAGGTGATAATGCCATGGGAAGAGGTGG
This sequence comes from Arapaima gigas, assembly GCA_900497675.1. Lineage (NCBI taxonomy): Eukaryota > Metazoa > Chordata > Actinopteri > Osteoglossiformes > Osteoglossidae > Arapaima > Arapaima gigas. Next base: position 124,392 of record UFQX01000258.1, on the reverse strand, counting down.
GGGCTCCTTTCTACTTTTTCTCTGATGCAATTGTGATTCCCAAGTTCTATCTCTCTACCAATGGCTCCAATTTAAACCCCCCCCCTCAAACGAAAGCTCAAGCTGCTCCACTGTAACATCAACCTAATACACACTAATAGCACTACTGTTTAAGTGTGTCAGCTGTGCTGGGGCTGGACTTTAACTGGAACAAGCCATGCTAAAATTCCCTTTGAGCATGGCACTTAACCTGAATTGCCTCAGTTAATATACAACTATATAGTGGGGTAAAGTGTTAAGTTTGTAAACAGTGCAAGTCACTCCTAGAAAAGACTTACAGAGCAAACAAATACAGCTCTTCCAACTACCACGTTGTACAAATCCAGCTTGATGCAGGGATCATTACCGGTATTGTAATGATGTTCCACCTCAATTCTTGAATACTGCCATTGGGCCCAAAATCAACCAGTTACTGATTAAGTCAGTAGTTGAAGTTCAGCTCAAGGGTGGTTAAACTAGGAGATGAGGTGTCTGGTAGGGGGCTTGTCAGAACATCAGGGGCCAAGGTCCACCCTCTCTGCTGCTTCCAAAGGCCACAATAGCTCCAGCTTGCACAGTCTGTGTTCCTGTACCCCTCAATCCTGTTAGACTGTGACTGCCAAGAAGAATTCACACCTATCAGTGTGGCGCATTTTCCACCCTCCACAATCACACGTGGCTTTGTGAAACTGATCCCTTTCTTACCACGAACCTCCTTGGCGGAAGAAGAGTTCCGAGAAGCAAGTCTTACCGCTGATGTGTGATGCAGCATACAGAAACACAGACATAAAAGGACTTCCTTTTCAGTTGTGGCATTAACTGTATGACTAGACTTCACACAAGAGAATCTGTCAAGTCTGCAGTTGTCAGCGTCTTCAGTTCACCCATTGTTAATGCTCAGATGAGCTGTAGTGGTCATAAGTACAGTTGGTCTTGGCAAACCATTCGTGCTGACATTAAGCCCAACTGCTATGGCTCAGAAATACCACATTAGGGAGAGCAGCAGGTCAGGGTCTCAAGTGTACACTGGCATAGTACTTCAACAGACAGAAGCAAAAGGGCCATCTTCCTACCACTGTAATGGTAGAGATGAAGTCCATGGTTGAATGACTGCATCATTGGCATTATGTGCGGAAGGTGGAAGAAATCAAGCCCATAGAAATGTCAATTTTTGCCTGATTAATTATTGCGGGCAGCATTGACTGCTCAGGGGTTGATGGCAATTTTGCTAGTAATGTGATGCTGTCAAATGAGTCACACGGCCACAGCACTGCAAACAGAGAGCAAGAGCCAAGCTCTGGCAAAGCACACCAGGCTGCACGGCCTTCAGGTGTGGCCTGCTGTTATCTGAAATAAATTATGAAAAAATGTGGAGGTGGGGGCTTAGAAAGACAGACAAGAGAATATTTAAGACCTGCACAATCATGCATCAGAGGCGCAATCTGCTGTGATGGGTAAAAAAAAATCCTACGGAGGAAGTACCAGCAAGAGTAGGGTGTTTCAAAACAAAACAAAGGCAACTGCTGTCAACGAAGGCAGTCACCCTTAGAAGTCCTGTCTGCAAACAACATACTCCATCAAACAACTACCTGAGCATACAGTCAGAACCATGATGTTGGGATGATCTATGTCTGTGCACTGTTTCCACAATTGTTCCCTCCCCTTACATTGGGTGAATCAGACAAGGAGCACAACACAAAGTATGAAGGGGGATGGGGAACACACGCTACAGAAAAGAAAAGGGAGACTAAGCACCCCCTTGCCCATGGCTGCTGTCTACATTAATTATGTTCCAAGAGAGGGTGGGAAGGGGCAGCCCCTCCCAGCATGTTTGCATGTCTACAGCTACACTTATGTAGTGCTTGCCATGCTCTATGTTGGGGTTCTAGAAGACTAATGAAGGAGTCTGACCCCCCACCCCCACTCTGTGTATTGTAAAGGGGGGTTGACAGGTCGTTTTATGATTCTCTGTGCTTCATTTCTGCTATTCCCCAAACCACCAACCCTTGTTTTTTCCCCCCAGTCCCTCCCCCACTGCTTTCCCAGCAGTCATCTGTTCATTCAGCTGCCTGAAAGAACCAAATGGCTCCCACTGCCTAATGGGCCATATCAGCATGGCCACAGAAGGGAAATAGAGGCCTGTCATTACGATACCATATTGAAATGGAGAGCCAGGAGGCATGGAGGGATTGCGCTATTGATATTTATATTGTGTGTGCTTGTTAGAAAGAGGACAGCTGAAAAGAAGTCCTCCACACAGAAATATCCTCTCTATGCTTCCAGATCACAATAGTGCCTGAAAAGATGAATATTTAACATGCAACGTCATTGTTAGATGCTCAAAACAAAGACAACCTAGATAAGGGCTGCCAAGAACAAGAATTTTAAGTTTGGCTGAGATGAGGAATTTGCTTTGAAGTGATGCAATGAAGGCTAGTAAGCTACTGTCTGCCACAACCAAGTCCCACAGCAGCACACTGGTGATCCTGATCATCAGAATTACCAGAAATACCAGGTGATCACTGTAGAGCGTCTAAAAGGTGTGATGCTGTATCTCCAGTGCAAGCTCCTGTGACTTGAATACCTGGTAAACCATTGTGTGATTAAATGGCCTGAATATGTTCTCAACACAAAAGGCATTCAAGAGAGGTTTCAAACACCAAAGAAACCCAGCCCTGCAACATGCATGGACTACTCCATAGAAAGGCCCAGGCTCAAACTTATTTCTCTGTAAGCTTGGTGGCAAATAAAAGCTTTTTGAATGTGTATTTGTGTCAGCTATTGTGATCTTGAGCAATAACGTGGGCACTAGCCTCTCTGGAGATGAGCTGCTTGCCTAACTCATGCTGGGAGGTTTATAAATAAAATGCCTTGTTCCTCTTTGGAACATCCAAAATGCTGTTACATGCATCTTGCATTCTGGGCAGAGGCCAGAGTAGTGTGCAGTGGCTGAAGCTCACTCCTGAGAAGCTCAGCAGCCCACGTTAGGCCTTACTGAGGTCTGGATCTCACTGGGTAGCATTTACACCTGTCCAAAGCCACAATGAGAGGTTCCACTTATAGGTATGAATTAGATGCCATGCCATAAGAACTGCAGTACTGTGAGATGTGCATTGAGTCTTGCATCAAAACAGCTGTGGAAGAAGCAGACATGTATGTTGAGGCATTGTGGGTGGTGTGGCTGTATCAACTTGCAGTGAGTGATTTGAGACTACCTTGTGGAGTGGGATTTTCCAAGAAGGAGCGGCACAGTTCTACTTTGGTTCTTGTTTGAACAGATGCTCCAGGGCCCTGTGTGGAAAGCTGTCGGTCTACACAAATCCACTAATCTGTTTTTTTTTTTTCCCTCCCTCCCCTCTCAGCTGTCGAGGAATGTCATCTCTCGGTAGCGGACAGATAAACAGATTTTCAAACATGTTTTTGGAAAGTGCTCATTCATTTTTCAGTGCAAGGAAAAAATATTCCGCTGTAACCCTTGGACAGACTCAAGGGGAAGAAAAATTTTGTTGAAGCAAAACCCTGAGTGAAATATTCACCCTATCATGGCTGTCAGGTTGAAATGTGGTTTGTACTTCAAAAGGAAAGGAGGGGGATTGCGAATGTCCTGCAAGTTTCAGCCAGCTTTCCCAATTCTGACTGCTGTTCTGTGACATGAGCAGGCAAGCCTGAACAGGGATCCTGGAGTACAAGGCAGGTATAAGGCCAGTTATACCCTCTGTCCATATGGAATTTGGGTCACAGCAATCACACCCTCTTCTCCACCCCCAATTAACCCCCAAGTCAGAGCCGGGTGTGCAGGCTCAGACAGACAGCTGATCCAGCCCAGACAAACTGCCGACTCAATGACCGAGAGCAGTGTGCTAGAGGGGGATGGGGCTCATCTACCCCCCCCCCCCCCACATCCTCCCAGCCACAACAAAAGATCGAAAGGAGCAGAAGCAGCTGAGGATCGAGTCGCAGTGGTGTGGTTTGCATCAGACCAGCCAGCTGGGTGGAGACATGCCTGTGGTTCTCGAAACACAAAAATCAGACCCTTACTGTCCAGTGGGAGTTTGGAGTTTTTTTTTTTTTTTTTAAACCTGTTCATACCCATGCACCCAGGATAGGCAGAAATGGTTCCGATGCAACCCATAACTTGCAAATATCATACAAAAAACCCATTTCCCTGTCTTCTACTATTTATTCAGAACCACCTGTATTTGCAATTCATTTGCATCGTAGTACTTCCTGTCAGTTTATTTACGAAACAATTGTCAAATGATACATGTGGCTTTTTTTTCCCCCCAACACAACTGCTAAATTTAGATAATTGCTGAATAAAACATCCACTGATGTGAAGGGCAAGTGTTGCAATGTAGAATGCCAAGGGGAAAGATGGGTAGTAAGAAGTGACACAAAAGAAGAGCACAAAACCCCATTAACAGAGATTAGCTAGGGCATCAGAAAGCATTTAAGGGCTGCACTCAGGACATGGGACACATTGCCTACAAACAGTTCTTCTGTGGCCATACCTTACTGATGCAGCTTAAATTGGGGTCACACTATCTTCAGGGGGTCTGGCCTGCAGCAATGGCTGAATCCAAAATTAATTAACAGCCCTTTTTTAATCAAATCAGATGTCGTATTTGGAACCTCAGCCCTAACCTGACACAATGGATAACAGACTAATTGAGTACTGCTTGTAGCCACTGATATATATTCATAATGTGGGCAAACCTCCACCATCTGTGTCTATCAGACAGTGCAGGCATAGGGCTTGTCACAGCCAATATGGCTGCTCCCTCAAAACAGGCCATCTAGTTCTGCTGCTACTGTGACAATTGTCCATTCAAGATAATTAAACATCATGGCACTTACCAAAGAGACATCAGTCAGCCTTGCTAATGGTTTTTTAAACTGTGTAGCAAAGGTAAGCCATAGTAATATTAAAGACAACATACAGCAAATGTTTTAGTCTCTCAAAGGAGGACTGACATTTTACATTTCACTTTGATAATGTATTATTCAAAATCAATAACCAATCCAGTTCAGGACTGTGGTGGACTAGAGAGGTACAGGGAAAATTACACCCTGGATGAGTTGCCAGTCCGTCACAATGCAAGCATACATACACACATCTACTCACACATTCACAAACTTTGGTCAAATTAGTCACTAACTGAGATGAAATGCAGGTCTTTGGCCTGTGGAAGAAACCTGGGGAGAGCATGCAAACTTCACCCCGACTGAATGCAGATCGAAACTTATTGTCCCAGAGGCGTCAAGCAATAGTGCCACCCATGTCTCACCAAATTATACATAACTTCATTACACAAACTTAAGACATAATTTAAATGAGAATGACCAAAGCCATACAGACATGTCAAGAATATTTAAAATAATGTTTCAAATTATTTGAAAGAAGTCGATTAAATTTGCATCTCTGGGGTGCATTTCCTATACTGCATTTTACACCTCAGAGATCAGACTCTCAATTATTCCAGCTCTTCCCAGAGCTAAATCAGTTTTTTTTCTTCCAACCAGCTGGAAATTCCTTATGATCAGCAGCTGTTTCTGTTGACTTCCAAACGACAGATCCAATTATTTCATTAAACTGCCCACAACAGAATGACCAAAGTTTAATCCCTCTCTCTTGATTGTCTGCGGTATGGGGCCATGCACAGGGAAGGCATGCATATTCCACAAGGGAAGAGAGGATTGCCAAATGTGACCTGGCAAATAAGGTTTCCTATAGTGAAATGCCAAGTTCAAGAAAAGCAACAAATACAGTTAAAGACTTGGTCCTCTCCAGGTTTAATATCTTTATAAGGAGATGCAAGACATACTAGACAGCATCAAAGCACACTAATGCATGATATTTTAACTATTACTTAACTTATTGGGCATCAAGATAAAAACTGTATTATATCACTAGATACAGCATGCATATACAGTACATGACTAAAACATTTTGTGATGTAAATGGAATTAAGCTCCAACTCCTAGAAATTTATTGTATTAGCTGCCAGAATTTACACCCTCAAAACTGCTGTTAGGAGACATCTTTACGGAGGGGGGATGAATATCCATTGTTCACCATTTGAAGTGAGAGCAAAACTATTGTTACACAAGTCTAATGAAATGGTGGAAAGAGATGGGATTGGAGTCCATGCAAAAAATAATGAATGCTAAGCAATAGTAGGTACACCAATGGATCAAGGTGCTACAGCTAAACAGGATGAAGGACTCTGCACAAGTGCAAAAACAACATCCATAGACTCTGCTGTTCCCTAACTGCCGCCATCCATAACCTTTTAGAGACTTACCTCCTGAGAGGTTGCTATCAGCCGTCCCCCAACACACACCTTAGCTTCCACCTCAGACAACTGAGTTCCCGTGTGATCTGGTCACTACATCCTATATACGGAATCTCAGCTGGGTTAAACAAACAAACAAACAAACAAACAAACAAACAAACAAACAAACAAACAAACAAACAAACAAACAAACAAACAAACAACACTGGAGAGTGGTTGCAGTGCATCATTAATTCTTGCCCTATCAGTGCAGTGTTACTGCCCCCAGATGTATCTGTGATACACACTCCAAACAATGCAGGAGAATCTGGGTGGGCAGAGGGGGAAGTGTTTGGCCTTCTCCACGTGCAAACACAATTTTGCCACCATAATGTGATTTGGCATCCCCATTGTCCACTCAGTCTCAATCAGCTTTCTTGTGCTCCTGCTGTTTGACTGACTATTTTTACCACCCTTCCCTGTTTCTTGCGGCATTATTTTGCATTTGCAAAGCAATTACAACCAAACAAGGCCAAATCCACTTCTAATACAGCCCTACCTTTTTTCTATTAAACTTAGACATTTCATTGGACTACAATGTAAGCATAGGATCCCTGTTTCTTCAAAACCCAGCCCACTCTACTGGGATACACTTAAGTAACCTACCCACCTAGAGTGAACACAAATCCATATGGTTTTAGCAAAAAGATGGAGAGCTCATGCAAAAACGCATGCCTCCAGCAATCACATATCATCAAGTACAGCCACATTGCTTGATCTGCTCTCCTCGTAATAAGCAAACAGGCAAATAAGCAGCATCTCTTTGACCAAGAGGTAGGGTCTTTCATCACTAGCTTTGGAGTAAACCTGAGAAAAACTGACAGCACATGTGCTGTTTCATGGCACTCAGACTTCACAACCAGAGAGCCCTGCTTTGGGTTCTGTTTGGGTGGAGCAATGCACTTGTTCACTCAACTGAGTACACAAGGCAACCTAACCTAAAAAGGGCGATATGTCTCGTTTAGGAGGAGAGCTGAAATGAGGGTGGGGGTACAAAGTGTGCAATGTGTCACATCAATGGCCCCCTTTGTCCCATGGACACGAGCACAAGAAGTAGGCAAAAGAAAAGTTATCACAGGCAATGGGTGTACTGACACGTGTGATACATCTGTGTGTGTGTGTCGGGGGGGGGGGGGTGTCAGGAAAGGGGAATATCACCCCCAGTTGGTGGGGGAAGCTGTCACTGCAGCAGAGGGCTACAACAGTTAATCCTAGTCTCTGCTGCCATCCTCTTTTCCCATGAATCTTGCCTTTGCCCCCAACATCCCCTCCCCAGCACTGCTAGGAGATGCAGGGGAGCAGAATCATAACTGAATAACCGATAAATTGAATCAGAAGGTATCAAGCTGCATTGCACCAAAAGATGGGGAGATGACATTGATTTCCAACCTCTGGAAAGATGCCATTGCCCTGGAACATCATTTATCTCAGCCTGATGAAAGTAGCCATTAAAACTGCTTTGTCACAAATCAGAATAAAACAAAGAACAGACATACAGGCATCAATTTAGACTTGCTTAATTCTCACTTCAGAGCACTAAAATGGAGGCTGCCATCTTGTCTGGATGTCATAAACCACTCTGAGCAGAACTCAAAGAGTCAGGTCAGACAGAATAGCATAGGGGGGTGGCAAAGCAGTGTAGCAGGTGACAGTAAGGATGGAGTGCAACTGTGCAGGAGGAGATAGGTTTGTGTGAGAGAGAGAGAGAGAGAGAGAGAGAGAGAGAGAGAGAGAGAGAGAGAGAGAGACACACACACACACACACACAAAACAGGGGGTTATCCTGATTTCCCCCAGGTAGCTGACAACAAGCTAGGACATCTCACTGCCCCAAAAATATGGAAGAAAAAGGTCACTAATTCCTTGCATGTGACTACTGAGCCAAAACACAGCATCCTCCTGGCCCTGCTGACCTGTCATGCAGACAAGAGCCAAACCAGAGTTGGCTTTCACCCTTTATCCCTGGAGCAATCCTAGGCACTCCTTTAGCACTTCTCAAACAAATATAACCTCTGATCAATTACAATCTTATTTCACTCTAGCCCAAAAAAGCCTGAAATGTTTTATGACAATGTCTTTCAGATCAGGCTCTGCTTATATGTGTCTACAATGAAAGATTTGTTTTACTGATTTTCTTTGAGCCTTCCAGGCAGGGAATTAATTAGCTTGATTAAATATTGTCTGTCTGGGCAATGAAAGATTGAAAAGAATTGGTGTTTGCGTTCTGAACTCAGGCAGTGCCTGAACGTGATATGGATGTGGTGTTCTGACAAAAGACCAATGCTCTATTTTGAGGCAATTGCTGGTGGAGACAAAAAAAGTAGCAGCATTGCAGAGGCATGGGAGAGACACGCCAATCCCCCCCCAACATTTCTGAAGTCAGCCTTGTAGCTTGCTCAGTAGGGTCTGCTGGTGCATGCAAAAACAGCACTGCTGCTGAAATGGTCAAAGGGCTGAAAGGAGAGGTGTGTGTACAGTCACTTGGAGGCAGAGCAGGGAATGTGACAAGGCCTGGGACTATAACAGCTCAACAGTTTAGATTCTGGGAACAATAGCAGGTGTTATATGACAAATCAGTGAGACAAGATGCTATTCCCCCCAGCCCAGCCCTGCAGACCAAACAGATTTAACAACTGCTTTAACTATGATTGTTAGGGAGGGTTTACAAAACCTGGTCTTTTGTTTTCTCTAAGGCATAGTAGCTGTTACAACAGTAGGGCCCCAACTATTTAAGTTAGACAAGGCTTTTGACTTTTGCCCAAGTTAATAGCTTCCAGAGACAATGGCACTGTCATTGTGTGTACAATCTAGCTTGAATATGTATTTGGCTAGGTAGCATATACAACTTGGGATAAATGACTTTACAACCGATGCCCTAAATCAAAAAAAAAAAAACAAAAAAAAAAAAAACACATACACAGCTGTCCCCTTCTGTACCGTACTAATGACCACTGGCTGCTGAACTGTACATCAAGCAAAAAGGGTAAGTTGGGGGCACATTAATCTTTGAATTTTAAATAATGACCCTAATGCACCCCAATGTTAAGTAGCAGCAGACACCCGTAACCACAAGTCATGCAGAACCGCAGAGCTGTGCTGGACGAGGGTCAAAGAAATTATTAACCACTTTTATAGGAAGTGATAATTGTCTTCTGTGAATAAGACCATTGAAACAGTGCAGTAGGGAATAAGTGCATGGGTCAGCCCAGGTTAACTAGCGCTTGAAGCACTCCATGCCTGAAATACCTTTTTTCCACAGCCGCCTCTTGATGAGAAGCTCCAAAGGAAGCCCTTCACACCCGTAACAAACACCTTTCCACTCAGTCAGTGAAAAGTGAGGACACCTTTCAGCTGCAAATATGCTGAGCTGCCACAAACCCTCTCTTGACATGAACATGGACAGCACACTAAGGCTTGCCCATTTACCTAGTTTGGCCCAGCATGTTTGAGAGTCGCTCTTGCACTACAGCAGAAAATCTACTCAGAGCCACATGATCAAATTGCAAAGGAGCTACTTTACAAGGTGCTACCACTCCAGTGTTGCTACAAACAGGTTAATGCACGTATTTATTATACATCTTAATGAATGTCTAGCTCCTGGCTTGTGGCCTTTCACCAGCAACAGCCTGAATGACCATCCAGCTCCCTCCCCCCATTCTCAATAACAATGTAATGAAGTGGAACCCTCTTCCGATAAATCTGCTTTCATCCGCGCTATTGTGTAATGTGATCCGACAACCAAAAATATCCAATTACAAACCTGAATATCTAATTAGATGCTTTGTTTTTTTAAATTAAAGTAAAGCTGGTTGTGTGAGGCCAGGTGTGCATTTTAAAAAATTTGACTATGCCAAGCCTATTCTTTGAATAAAAAGAGAAAGCAAATGCACTATGCAAACACACAACAAATGGATTTGATTTTCATTTGTTTGGCATTCACCTTAAACAAAAAGGTGTGTGGACGCATGGGGGAAAGATATAAACCAGATAAACTGCTGTGTCTCAATGATCTTTTACCTTAATGTGAAAACCAGTGTTAAGCACCTAGAGTTGAAGCACTTGCTTCACACCGGAGTGTGTAGGGGGGGATACCAGATGCTAAGAAGAAAACAAAACAAAACAAAACAAAACAAAGATCAATGAACTGGTTTTCACTCCAACACATTTTCAAAGGGCAGGATGTAACTTTGCACTGTTAGGCTTGAGAGAAGGATACCAAAGTGTTGAAACCTACACTGTGCAAGAGTCCATATGGACAAGTGGGACCATGGGATCTGCCCAGTTAAATAAGTATTTCACTTAAAAAGTCTTTATTCATTTCAGTCCACTGGTTTCAGCAACCCAGGAAAACAAGAGGAAGTTTACATTTGTCTAGTTAACAGACAGACTTGGGCTTCCACTTTCTAACTGCTTCTCATAGGTGCTGGAGAATTTGGCCCAAAATTAGACACTTTTATACAGAGCTGCCCAACTTCTTTCAGTATTCAATAACCAATGAGAAGTCCAAACCCCTGCCCCCATCTGAGAACACTGTTGTCCAGCTAGCCAGCAGAGCATGACCCACTAATCCTGAAGCCTGTCTCAAACCTAGGAGTGTCTCTATGAGGACTTCATAAGACCTCAGTGTTGTGTGTAGTGAGAGCACAAAGCAGCTGGAGTGTGTGTGTGTATGCCAGGGCAGTGGAGGACAAAAGAGAGGTAGGGGGGCACTGCAATACTGCATGAGATGTATAATCAGTCCTTTCTAGGTTGTACAACCATTTAATCCTAGCCAAAAGGGGTTGTCTCGATGGCCTCAAAATACTTATGCTTCTACACACCACATTGTGCCAAACAGGAGACATCCAATCAAATCAGTGTATCTGAAACAGCCGTTATGCTTTAAGGCTCTACTCTTACAACACATGCACAACAAATAACAGCCTTACTGTAGCCACTGTTTAGTACTTAGTAATCCCTGGCATCTAAACAAGCATTGACACCTTCAGGAATCGGTGTCATGTTGTGAAAAGGCTCACAGGCCACAGCTGGGTTTTCAGTCTGCATATGTTGCAGTTGTTTCACGACAAAGCAAGACTGGAATATCGACAGGAGACAACGGCAACCCCCCCCCCCCGAAAGGCTGATGTATTTCTGGATTCCCTGAAGTCAGGCTGCACTATGATCTCTGACATGTGCTTTGGTATTGGGTAAAACAAAAAGAAGGGGGGGAAAACAAAACTCCATAGATCCATAGCACAATCATTGCTTGTTCGTTTATGACTCAACAAGGGTGGAAAATATTGTTAACCCACAGTGACAGTGCACTCAGGACTGAACAAACCTCACTCCACATAAACACCAACCCCTTCAATGAGGGCAATAAAGTGTCTACAGTTCTCACAGAGCCCTCACACCAAAGCTACAGAAATGGTTCTCACACTCTGAAACATTAGAACAAAAGGGACAAAACAAAAGGAAGAAGGCAAAGGTGTGGTGAGAAATTAACAGCAACTTCAGCCAATATAAAGAGTCTCATCAAAACAAAAGACCCTCAAAGCTTCATAGTCCAGCATGTTCTTTCCAGTGTGTCTTGACAAGGCCTGTGTTCTCCTCATTCCCATGGCTGCACCAAGAAGCTCTGCATTTTGTCTTCAATTCTGTGTTTTTTGCTGGTCTGTAATTTGACCAACCTTATGAGGAACACGGGAATGTTTAAAAGGAGGGGACGAAGGCAATTGTGTGAATCTGACTAGTTTTGTTTTCCTTGTGGCTTGTCAAATCCAGGCCTAAAATAAAATCAAGTCATCAGACTCTTTTGGTCTCTGGTTCTAATAGTCTAGTGCCATCTGCAAGCTCTGGAAAGTAGACAGGCTGTAAAAAATTTCACACACCAAAAAAAATATATAAAAATCCAGCTTTGAAAGGTATTTACCTGTTTATTCCATAGGCATTTAGTAGTAGCTACCCCTTTTGCAGCAAGTACAGGGTCAAGTCTTTGCCTTACGTTGCAACCAGTTTTTCACATTTTGGAAGTGGAAGACATGGAAAAATCAGTAGTTGCACCTCCTAAACCTATGCACATTTTTCCAGCATCTCATGCTTATAACTCATTTTCAAACTCACAGAAAAAGAAGGATGCTGTTATGCAAAAGAAATGCCATCATGATAACCTCTCTATGACATACCACCTTTTAAAAAAAAAACTCTGTTACCCTATTTGAAACTTCCTAATGTGATGGTGAGTTTATTCAGCCAAATATGACATGCAGTTTGGCTGCAACACAACTTACTTCTAACTTGCTAGTACATGTTAAGAATATGGTTGTCAAAGGCAGACAAAGAACAAAGATGTTTGGGAAAACAAAAGCAGTCTGAAACCTGACAAGATGAAAATCTTCATAAATATCACAAATGTAAAGATCACCTTCTTGTTTCTGGTGTTTGACAAATTCCAGTTCATTTGCTTCTGATAGCACAATTGTGATTCTCTGCATAAAGGTTTATGGAAATAGCAGTGCAATCAAAAGCAAAAAACACACACACACACACACACACACACACTGGTGCACCATCTTTCATATGTCACATTAAAAGTATGCAATTCCAGCTGCAACTGTAGCCATAATTGCCAATTAGAGAAAGACATTTCCCTCCAACTAAGTATATTGTAGCTATTCATTTCTATCTGTATTATTCGCTATGGCAAAATAGTAAAGTATAAATCCAAAAAAGAAACTGTTGGTGTTAAGAAGGGGAAGGGTCAGAATAACCTAAAACCGTGGTCAGACCCCCAGAGGATAAAGCCAGAAAGGTATGGGAGTCTGTGTCTCCCTATTAATTTGCCTTCAAACAGGCACATACCCCAGTTTACACCCCTAGCCCAAAATACCACTTTGGTCCCTCCAAAATTCTCCAACACATGGCAGAAGTCCCTACCACACATAGCAGACTTTACACATTGTTAAATTAAACACAAGCAGTAAAAGGAAAGACTTCTTTGGGGAACAGAGGCCTAAAGGCACTCATGTGTCTCTGGCTCTCCTGCTTCTCGCAGCCATGTGCTGCTCATGTCGTCTTCAGAAGCCCTCTGTGGTCTAGCCTAGTTTGGAAGGTGAGGCAGCTGTTGCCGGAAACAAGGAGACAGACATGCACAAGATTAACCTGCTTTTTGCTTTGCTCATTACAAATGGAACCTTTTTGGGAGGGTTCTGTTGTCCAACTGACCTTGGAAACATGCTATTCAGATATTTCTTCTACTCACATAACTCTGTAACGGTGCTAGCAGCCAGGTAATGGGGGGAAAAAAAAGGTACCAAGATATGTGCTTCTATTAAAGTTAAAAAAGAACCTTCCATAAATATAGTACACTTGCCATTATACGTTCTCAGATTAAATAAATAAAACATTGAAGAAGCACACATTTGCAGCCATCCAGGACCTCGACTTTCTACCTACTTAAGTACGTTCTACATTACCAATGTGGGCAATGTCACAAACCCCAAGAAACCAAGGAAAAGCATTGAAATGCCTTCCTGTCAAATATTTCTAAACCATGATACTGTTCGACTTAGCTGACCATTCCTGTTGATTATTAGGTAAGCTTAAGAAGTGTAGACTACAGACAGAACAAAGAATAATAATGAAAAGCATATCTTACTTAGAATTTTCCAATTATAATCAAACAGAAATAAATAAAAGTGTGAACAGACAACCAAGCAGCACAAGTGATGACTATAGCTACTTCATGGTGACCTGTAACTGACACTGTTTGAGGACTGATTAATGTCAATTCACAGGCAAACTTAGAGAGAGATTTTCCCCACAAACCCTATAAAAGACCTATTAACTGTTAATGCCAGGATATATAGAATGATTCTCCAAGAAAATTCATTGAAGGAATATTTCATTGGTAGACTCTCAGTCTTATGGGGGGGGGGGGGGGG
>UFQX01000258.1:49577-110064 GCA_900497675.1 Arapaima gigas | reverse complement strand
GGGGGGGGGGGGGGGGGGGGTCATAGTTTAACATACTTGTTTGACTGAAAGAGCACAAATACAATACATTTCAAGTCAAAACAGCATACATTTCAGTTCTGGCTCGAGCAACTATTTCATTAGCAGAAAAATCTTAGTAAGTAGAGCAGCTTTCTATTCCAGATATAACTTTTCACAGTTTTGTTCCTGTAAATAAATACACTAATGTCTAAAAAGCATAAGGCTATGTCTTATTTTACAATAAAATGATATTATTAGGGTTAACAAGTTTTTGGTGAAGAAAATAAGCTTTTAAATATTAAATTTAATCCAGAGGCTGAGATAGAAAGCCCTTTCATAAGGCAAGTCTTTCAAGGTTTCTAAATATGCATCCAAGTTATTTCATTACAGCCAAGTTATCACATTTCAGCCAATGTAGCCTTTTAAAGCAAAGGGCCACAGTGCATCTTTGTGCCTACAAAAAGGCACTTATTATTGGATTATATGTATATTTTGCATTCCCCCCCTTCATCTATAGCACTTCAGGACTGTTAGGTGTACTGACATGTACAAAATTATTATTCATAGGGAAGTTATTTTTTATTTTTATTTTTTTTAAACACAAATGCTGGCAAACAGGACCCACAGACTGCTGGTCTGAGATGACAACCTACGTTTAGGAGGTTCCTGCTAATAAAAGTCAATTTGTTTGGCAAAAAAAGGTATTGAGTTTTCATCAACAGTCAATTTATTGAATAAGACTGAAAAAAATGTGTGTGAATACGTAGAAAATTTTAATCAATCATGCCATAATTCCTACAGGCAACAAGGAACCGCTTAAAAAGGGGGTAAAACTGCACCATAGAAAACTACAAATTAAGTTTTACAATATATTTTATACATTTCTCAATTAATATAGCATATTCAACGTTCTTCGTAACGACAACTGGTTCTGATATTTAAGAAATGTTTAAGATGGTGTCTAAACGAACCAGAAAGTAACATGTATAATATCGAGGAAAATCTTACTATTTTTACAATACCAAAAATGAAGTTAACGTTGAGCTGAAGAATAATATGTCTTTACAAAGAGCCCCGCGAACCGTTTTCGCCTCACAGGAAACGGTCGGATCGTCGATTATTTCTCCAGCAGCTCTATTGTCAGCTGTGGCCAAAACACAAAGATTGGCCGGAAAATGTGATTTAATCCAAAAAAGGGAGGTTATTTAAATAACAATTTCGCAACTTAAAATACCAGGTAAGAGTCGTTTGTTTGACAGACTGAAATGGGACATGAATCTCTTTGTCTTCGTCTAACAAGAGCAAATAAACAAAAGACGGACACAGAGAGATCAAAGCGGATTACACGGGTTTAATTTTAATAAAGTGATAAAACTGTGGCTCAAACCTTCGCAAACACCAACCAAAAGACCACACTCACTCCGTTTTCTGTTGAGAAAATAAATTAAAAATGACATAAGGCATATTGAAGCGCTATTGTTAGATCGCCCGAAAAAAAGCGACTAAAAAACCTGAAATGGGGAAAACAAACCCTTTTTTGAGTTCATCCAGAAAAAAAAAATCATCGCAATGTGGACAAAACACCAAAAATAGGTCAGGATAGGACAGTTTAAAATCACTTCGTCCCTATGGAAGAAGCTACGCGGTGTGAATCATATCTGAAAACAGCCTTTTAAAATTTAAAAAGCAGATTTGCCAAGGAGCACCATCGAGCAGCGCTCAATTAAAAGGATTACTTAACGTTCACAGGGAAATAACTGAAATAAGGAACATTTCTGACCAAATTAAGTGAGTTTTAATACGCGATGGTGCCAGAAATATGTTAAAGTTTTGGTGAGAATCGACGAAGTTGCATTTCTTGGTAACAAAGCCAAGTTTTGCACAGGAGACGAGGAGTGAGGACAGGCGCTCCGGTCCGGTCCACTCCGCTCAACATCCGGTCCACTTACCGACTTGCAGCACGTTTTCTACGCATCCGCTTTCAAGCAGCCGGATCCCCCTGCGGAAAGGTAGTCCCTCTCCGCTGCCCGCTGCTACCGCATTTCCCACAGCGCCGGACACCGCACCGGGGACAGCCCCAGATCCAACAGGAGCACCAGCGCCCGCCGCCGGACCGTCCTCGCCGGCTCCCCGGCACTGAAATGACGAATACATGCAGATCTCCCTTTCGTTCCTTGGGAAGGACCAGTAGACGATGCGCCGCTGCACCGGCTCGGGAATCCGTTCGAATCGTTCCTCCACCCTTTCGAAGGCCCATTTCTCCGCCACGGCCTTGGCCGCGCAGTCCAGCAGCGACTCAGGACACTGGAGCCGCGGGTTCGAGAAGCCCGGTCCCGGCCCCGGACCGGGCCCCCGGGGAGCGGGGCGCAAGCACGGTCGCTTGCTGGCCGGTGGTAAGGCGAAGTGAAGAGGCGGTATCTCTCCGCGTCCCTCCGCCATGACGAGCAGATTAACACTGAGCTGGGGAGCGCGACTCGGGAAGCACAGACAGACACACACATACATACACACACACACACACACACACACACACACACACACACACACACGAGGAAGGAGAGAGAAGGAGGCACAGACACTCAGACTCAGAGTCTCACGCGCACAGAGCGCTTCGGATCGGCTCGCAGAACGGGAGGGGGCGGCGCTGCGTCAGCGTCGGGAACGAGAACATGGAGCGAAGCAGTTGCAAACTTCATCACTACTGTAGATGGACTGCGCGCGCGAGCATTATGCTTGACGCTCACAATCAAAGCTGTGCTGTTACAGTAATCAAAATTAGTAGTACTATTGACAATGTAAATTATTTATTACTGAGAACAAGTAATTGTTAAGAACAACGACACTAATGTACGTACTTATATTACGAATTAGTAATATTTAAATTACTTTTACTGGCTGTTAATATTAAAGTATTAAGTTTTGTCGCCGCTGTTAAAACAACTATATAACTATAAAAACAACTCTAGTTGAGTTGATTTAACAATATTACTAATTCCTGTAAGTATAAACAGTTATACATTGCTTACATTAGATGTTAGTATTGGGTTGTTATGCAATAGTTCTAGAAGTGTTGTGTTGTAAATGAAAAAGTAAAAATGTAACCTGTACTATTACTACATGTGTTGTATGGATGGGACACCAGTCCTTTGCAGGGTGGTTAAACAGATCGATCAGCTAAACTGAAACACATCTTTGGACAGTGGGAGGAAACCCATACAGACGCAAGGAGAATGTACAAATTCGTGCAAATGTTGGTTACTGAAGGCTTTCGCAAAGCCTTTAACTTGTATGTCTCTTTTATATTATTTAGTGTAAATGGCTCCTGGTGTTTGAAAAGTGGCAAATGCACGTGCTGAACACCCAGCTGACCTGAAGTACCTCCCAAGGTGTGTGTCTGCACTGACAGGACTGGCCTCTTTGTTGTGTTAATGGAGCTTTCTGAATCTGACTGCCCTTTTCAGGCCTGTATTTATGCGGTCATACAACCTTCCCATATGGGTATTGTTATTATCATTTTTGATTTAGCAGACACCTTTGTTCAAGGCGATATACAGTGTCAGATAATCAACTCTGCTGTGATTTACTTATTTATGGACCAGGACATTGCTATTGTATCAGTTCAGGGTAAGTATTTTGATCAAGGATTTTGATCAAAGTACAGCAGGAGGGGCTTTGAATACAATTCCAAATACCTGCCAACTACAAACACCCTAATCAAGACATTACCTGCTGCCAATTCATAGGCAATTGATAATCTCAAGTTAATTTAAATCACTCTGAAAACCATATAATGCAGACAGATAGCATATACCTACACTGCAGTCCAAACTTCACAGTTAATTTTTTATTACTTTTTTCTTTCCCTCTGTGAACATCTGTTGAGAGGGGCTGATTTTGTGAACATATTAATAAAATGTTACTACAGCTTTACCATTGTTCCTGCATGCATCAAAATGTTTATTTACTTTTTGTTTCCAATCTTCATTCATGGATGAGGTATGATAGTCTGACATTTCAAAAGGAGTGCTGCTCTAACACCCCTGTGGGCTCAGGATGCCATTGCTATGACATGCCTATGATTCTGTACCCAAAATCCTCAGTTGTAAAGGGGAAGCTCACAATGGTACTGGACTCATGGCATCTCAGAGGTATTCACTAATATGGCGCAGCCCCTGAATCACATGATCATTTTATTTATTCCCCAGTAATAAATAAACCACTAACTGAGGAGAGAGATTCCTTTGGGAAGTGACAGGCTAACACAGTCCCTGTTCAAAAACACACACACATGCACACACACTTGAAGTGCCTTGAGGGCAAAGTCTGGGACGAGTTAACAAAACCTATTGAAACCAAAGTTTTTTTTAAATAAAAAAAGCAGAAGAATGAAAGTAATCTGGGGTCTCTGTTGAGATCATCCTTTTTTATTCCAGTCATAAGGGTAAAATTTCTGGTGCTTTTTACCACTCTCCACACCCAAATAGTTTTCATCACCCCATGCCAGAAGCATTTCTGCTAGTGCAGTAAACAGAAAGCACATGCAAACCCTTACTGACAGCCTAAGGAAAAGTGTCACACAAGTCCGGTTGCTCACCGGTCTCCCAAGTCTGAGTGGGGTTTGTTTGCTCTAATTTACATTAACATGAAAAATTAATGGTGGGAGGCATTTCAAAGTCTTCCTTTAATCTGGTTGAAGGTAGAGGAGCGGATTTCGGAGAAGCAGCTATTCAGGGAGCTCAGCTTCCCAACTGTTACCACATGGCTTGCCCACAGAAACACAATAGCTAGTTCCTGACAGCGCAACACTGGAACAGATACCTCACTGGGGTCAGGCTTAGTGCCTTCCACTGGATCTGAGGTGTCCTCCTGCTGGCCAGTATAAGAACTGCAATATCATAATTAAAAATTATAATTATAATAACTGCTGTACACCTTGAACTGTTTCAGACACTATGTTTTATTAATGTGATGCAAAATGATGACATTTATTTACCAGATTTCTTCTAACATGTTGCTTCCTGATAGGAAATTGAACATGAGCATAATGTCAGGCTTCATCACTGAATTGTGCTGTGTGTTCTAACCAAAACACAAGTTTAAGTGACAGTAACTTTTTCATATATCAGAAGTTATCTTTTGGCCAGTACTTGGTTCCATCAGTTCCCATTGCTAAATATATTTTAGAGGGGCCTCTGAAAGGCAAGGTGTTATTAATTTGGTCTGTGATGAAAAGCAGGGAATGTCAATGTCCTCCCTCTTTTTTTTTAGATGGTCTACCCCAGCGTCTTAAATAATAAAAGAACTTATCTGAACTGTGACTAGGATTAGAGCAGAAGAGCAAAAGCTTGAATTGTCAAAAATGAGCTTGCACAAAATCATAACCCTGCAGTTCATGTTCTACTGCCACTCCTGTGTCATGAAGCCACATATTTCATTTTAAAAAATGAACTGAATGAGAGAAGGTACCAGAAGAAAGGTTCTCTGCTTAGTCCCCATATCCAGTGTGTACACATGCTGGGAGAATAGTCACATTCAGCCTGAACTACTAATGCCATTTGTGAACAGATCCAAGCACTCTCACCTTTATATCCTCCAGAGACAATGAGAGACACTCCAGTGCCAATAAAGGATGCTGGCATTGTCATTTCTCCTTTCATACTGAGGAGATATGGCCTCTGAGAGGTGTTGGACTCAGTCATTGTTTGCCTTCCTTTATATGGAGAGATAGCCTGGCCTTGGCATGGCTTTCGCTCTTTCTCTCTGTTAGAGCCTCTAAAGCTCACTCAGACCTTGCTGAC
This sequence comes from Arapaima gigas, assembly GCA_900497675.1. Lineage (NCBI taxonomy): Eukaryota > Metazoa > Chordata > Actinopteri > Osteoglossiformes > Osteoglossidae > Arapaima > Arapaima gigas. The sequence continues at coordinate 104,266 of UFQX01000258.1, read as the reverse complement.
ATCTGACAGTGAGTCAGAGCCCACCTGAGCAACAGGTCTGTGGGGGCACCTGGGATTGCAGCACCTTGTCCAACTCATATCCTTTTTCTGTTGCTACCCTTTCATGGTCTGCCACTGTTCTCCCAGTGTCAGGGCCCAGTCTCCTCTGTCACATGGGTGAGGAACACACTTTGCCTGTCTTCAGTCCTGAATATATGATAGAATTGTTCAGCACATTTCTGCAGTTCCTCTCACTGGCCTGCCTGCTAGGATCTAGGATCAGACCCCTCAGACTGCATTTGTGATTTAGGCCTTCAAAAATTCTACCTATCACATACTTTTTTATTGGTCACAGGCAGAGGCAATACACTGAGACATTGCACCTCCATCTACATACAGTGAGGGGAAAGGGTCAAATGGTTACAGAATGTCACAGGTATGATCATACATCACTGTCTATTTAGTTCCAGAAGGATTTCCAAACATTCCAAAATTGTTTTGAATTATTGTGTAGGTCAAATGTTAATTTTTCAAGCGGGAGGATGTTAAACACTTCAGACATTCACATATTTACAGAGAGAGCATCAGCTGTAGACCAAAGGTTTGAAAAATATTTCTTTGCGAAGTATGTCAGAGTGAACAGCCTACTCTCTATGGTTTTATCAGGAGAGTTTGGGTTATGGTTTAACAGCAGAATAAAAAGTTACAAAAAACTTTACATTAACCATTAATGGTTAAGTAAACCTCTGCCCAGTAAATTTGTATCTTGTCACAGTCCCTGAATAGGTATATTAAAGGGCCAGGACCAGCTTTGCACTTAAAACACATCTGTGATGACCCTGGGATCATCCGATAAAAACACACTGGGGAAAGGTAAATTCTGTTGATGAATTTGAAGTTTTGCCCCTGGATGCTTAAGGAGGTGCAAGCTAGGAAAACAAGTGCATATAGCTGATCATTCATGATCACTGAAAGACAAATCAAGCTGACAATCCCATGTCTCCTTTAAACCATTGTAGGAGTTATTGCCAAAAACAAGAATAAATACAATCACAATTTTTTTACAAAACTGGATTTCAGAAATACATTTCAACAATGTAATTCCAAAATGTAACAAAGGATTGTGTCCATAGTGGGTTTTCTGCTTTACTACCACCTCGTTTTTTGCCAATCTTCCCACCATCCAGTTTACAAAATTAGGGATCAAGTAGGGATCATGACATTTTTGTTCATGTGACTGTAACTGTAATTGAAATAATAAAGAAAGCTGGTGTTCCAGAAAAATATCCATCGATTCCATTCAATATCAATAATTGCTTATCCAGTGTAAGGACTCAGTGGCCTGGAACCTTTCCCAGAAGAAAAGGGCAAGAGTTAGTGTATACACCATAGACAGGGAACCAGTCTGTCACAGGGTAATCACACACACTCATTCACTCACAAATATGCACACAAATTCTAAGGGCAAAATAGTCACTGATTCACCTGAAACCTGTTTTTGTGGAGGAAATGAGAGTACGTTGACGAAACCTGCATAAATATGAAGAGAACATGCAAGCTCCACACAGACTGAGCTGGATGTCTGAACACAAAGATGTCTCTACATTAATCACAAAACCATGTGAACTGATGCTTGACAACCATAACCATCATTTAGTCATGTACATGTCCTGCATTCAGTTGCACCAGAGTTCAGCATTTCATCTTCTCAGGTCATGTAGCATGTATGCAGGACACAACAACAGTGACTTGAAAAAAAAAGGGTGGACTGATAAACGAAAACATTGATCAACAGTTCCTTAGAGGGCAGAGAAAGCCTAAAGAGCAACAGCCACTGACAGACAAATTCTGTCAAATTGTTGCCTGATGAATGTGCCTAACGTTTTGGCCTTATTTCCCCCTAGACAATCTGGAATCCCCCTCTATTATCGATAAAACAGCACGCTAACTATCCATTCAAGTGCAGAATCTCCCCCTGATTGAGAGCTGTAAGCTTGAAGGGACAAAAATGAAAAAGGGTTGGTGGGGGAGCGGTAAATCGTTTCACTCTGACGGCACTTGATTTTCTATTCACGGGAGAATAGACTGCAGTGCAACCCAGTGTGTGATCACCGCTATATTCTCAGTGCCCGATGCCCTATTTGTAATTGGCTGGGAGTCACTCTATAGGGATTTGATTGTCCATTCAAGAGTGAGGGTTTCAGAAAGCTATCTCCCAGGATGGTGTTCAGCAAATGTCATGGGTTAAGTAGCTGCCTGTGACAAGGGGGCGTCTCACATCCGGGGTATGTGTGTTCATCGTTTAATGAACTAAATGCCACACCTTTCTTAGTGCTCACTGATCGTCATTTGGGAACACGCTTCCTGCTGTTCACTTGGAAGCCACCAATGACATGATCAGTCTTCCAACTGAGACCGTATGTTGCGAGGGCGGAGTCCTCATCGAGAACCTCAATGACAATCAACTTGCTACAATAGCACTTGAGGTAATGTTGACCAAATCAACCAACATTTTGTTCTCTACAATCTTATGACAATCAGGCATATGACATACCTGTCTAGGAGAAATCTGTTGTTGAGCTAAAGTATTGCAATTCATTGTAATATTACCTGCATGACTGAATGATGTACACATTTGCAGAATCAGACTTTTCCAACACAATCACGACACCTTTGGTTTTATTGTTCTGTATTTCCTATTTCTTGTATCAGAAAATAAACAATAACCTATAATATTCTATTTGGTCATTTGGACAAGATTGTTCCACATGGCTGCACAGCCACACCAGAGGCAGAATATTGGACATAAACCTTTGGTGGCGGTCCCTCTGGTTGCCAGGGCAACAATTATGATGAATTTGAGCGGGTAGGTCGGTGGGGGGGAGGGTGTAGACAGGTAATTGGAGGAAGATTGATGGGCAATGAGTGAGCAGAGAAGCCTATCCAAAAGAGGAGGGCTCACTGGAAATCACAGTCCTGCATGGCTGGAGTGTAGTTTTGTCCAAGTGTAGACTGGCTGGCCTCCTAACTGCTGATGACATAGAATCAGTGTATAAGGAACAGAAATTCCCAGGCTGTATGAACAACCAGGGGACCCTGCACTGTCACCCAGATGTGAATTTGGGAGGACAGCTTCTTGGGTTTTTGCAGCTGTGATGAAGTGTGCAAAACAGGCTTGTGCACCGTCAAGAGAAAACAGGTCTGGGTGCCTTTGGGGGTTAATGATTCAAGCAGCTGCTCCACCAGTTTCCTCAGTGCCCCTTTTTAACGGTGTTGGTTCGAGTAGAAATCCGAAATGGAAACAGGGTGAATCAGCAGGGTTGAAACGTGCTTTCACTTGCCAGCCAAAGGGCCAAAGGGTGACAGGCACAGTCTATTCAGTCAGCAGAGCATTCAGCTATTTCCTTTCAGTGTCACCTTTGCCTGTGGGATTAATGGTTCTTCACATTTGACTCACAGTTACATTTCCATAGCCAAGAAATAAGACCACATTATAGAAGTCCAAATTTCCCTCCACCACCTTCTACTTCCAGAAAATGGATAAAATTCATGCATTGTGTTATAGAAACCTGCCCTGTTTGCCCAAGACAGGGCCAACTAGTGATGGTTGGTGGCAGATCTCTGCCACTTGATGCCATGTCTGAGAATGTGCTGGAGCGCCAAGGTGCTGTCTCTGACTTCCCTGGCAGCACTGAGATGTCAGAGCTCAGCTGGCCAGTGCCACTCTTCGGCGCTACATATGGCAGGACCAAACAATGCTGGTATTGAGCGGGCACCCAGCTCTACCTGTAGGGCCTGATCCTTATCACAAAGGCACCAGAGGAACCCCACCCCCATTACCTTTACCCTTGAGGGATCTCTGAGCCAATCCACAGAGCCATTGGCTCTAGGCTTAGCCTGTCATAGACTGAGTCAGAGTTTCGCAGGAAGGGAGCGAGACTCCCCTGCACAAACAAAAAAGGGAGGAATTATCTACTCCTTTTGTCTTGCAATGCTTGGCTGAACGCTTGCACTGTGTTGCCATTCATGACTGCTGCAAGCCTGGGTTTCCCCTTAAAGAGGAACAGGTTTTTACGTATCTATCGATGCATGTGTACTTAATATAGAGTTATTCAAAGGAGGCCATTGTAGTGTATAAGTAAGGGTATGCTTCTTTTTTCCAGCAAGTTATCGTATTACATTGGTGGTCTGTTCCCACATGACTGGATGCTGGATCTGATTGTTGTTAAAACACAAAAATGTTCTCAGCGGTGACTGGAGTCCCCCCAGCTTTCATCGCTTAGCAACAGCACAACAATCTCTATAAAGAGGTGCACTCCAGCTCGAGACAAAAGTGAATGCAGCCACTATCCACGCTACTGTGAAATGCTCCGAGTAGATACTGCCCCTGGGGCTGATCTGGGATCAGCTAACCAAGCCCTAATCCTCCTCTCAACCGTTCTGTGCACAGAGCCGAAACTATTTCGAGGTAAGCGCTTGGGGGCCCCGTCCATCCGTGCTGCTGCCAGCTCCACTAAACAAGCAGAAATGCTCCTGACGTAGGAGTGTTTCAACATGAAACATAAAGTCAGACAAGGAGCAAAATGGGCCCCAATCGTCAGTCAGTTAAGGGTACAGTTTTAAGGGCATGGTTTTGCTCAGCCAATAGTTCCAGGGGGCTCAGGGTCTATGTTCAAGATGTTTGATTCACATGCACTCTCTGTGGCTGCTAATGTAGCTTTTAGTGATGTGATACTGTAACCTGATGGCTGTTAGTTTAAGCCCTCAGAGGGTTCCTTCTGGGAGAGGTAGTTAACCTATATTGCTCCTATAAAAATATCCTGACATGAATGATAGAATTACAAGTAACTGTAGAACTTTTATGTATTTTCTCTTTAACGTATTCACTACAGTGTTTTCAGCTGATAGGGCTGGAATCGATGAAGTACAGCATAGATCTATTCAGTCAATATAACACATAAATCCAGTGCACAGTCTATATGGGCAGCAGTTGCTGTAGTGGATAAGGTCCTTGACTTGTAATCAAAAGGTCACCATTTAGGCTTGTGAGAAGCACTGTTCATGGGCCCTTGACAGAGGTTTCTAACCTGGACTTCCTTAAAAGACACAAATGTAGTACGTACAATTTTAGGACATATAAGAATAAAAAATACAGCATAAGGGAAAACACCCACTAAGTCAGTGATTTTTCAGTTTCCACCCTTTGATTCACCAGTCAGCTAATTGGATCCATAATAAGTTGGAAGAAATTAAGTCCTATTTACATGACTCATGATTCTGCAGAGAAATGGTTAATCTCTAGGGTCTATTGGAATTGAAAAAAACTGTTATTTTGACAACTCAATAGATCAATAATGAAATATTTTCAATATATGTTACCATGCTAAAAACATGCTGACTGGTTGGAAAAATTAAAAGATACTGGCCCTCTGGAATGTAAGGTTGAACTGTGATTGTGCATTTGGGTGACATGCAGATTAAAGTACATCAGTGTGTGAACATATTGGAATGTCCACTGGTCCTCTATGAGAGCTGGCGGAGGTCCCCTGGCATCTCCCTGAATATGTCCTTTTCGCAGGCTCTTCACACCTGAGGTGACAAAGCTCTTAGCCATTCCTCACAACCCCCCCCCATTCCATCATGTTTGTCTCTCTACTTCCAACCCCATCTGTCTCTTCTCCTTCCTTTCCATCTTCCTCTTCATTGCACCAGTCTCTTGGCTCCCTTTCTCTTGCTCTCTTTCATCCCACCCTTTTTCCTCATTCTGTGTGGCTCAGAGCTCTTTAAAGGAAGTAAGGTTGGCCATCTCCCTGGAGAGGACACAGCACAAACACTCGAGTAGCTGGGAGTAATCTCTGTTGATGGATGGGTGATAGCTAAAGGACACTGCTTTCATTTGGGGTTTCATTGCAGAATTTACTGTCGAGACACTGAGGTAGCATTTGGGGCAGCGATGGTTAGCAATAGTAGGTAAGGTACTGGGTTAGCAACAGCTGCCCATAGGGCTGTACTGCAGGTAAGACATCTCTGCCTCTTCCCTCAAACAGTGACAAAAAAATCTGAGATACAGTTTCTCCTTGAACCAAACACTCTCAGACAACAAGCATATAGCTTAACTTAGAAAACGGGACAACGCCAAACAGAGAAGCTCCTCAGCTTCTTTCAAATGGACTATTCCAGTGTTGCCCTTAAGTGATCTGTGAGCAGGTTTAGATCTTCACTGGATTAATGGATTCATTTGGTCCTACTCACTGTCTCTGGCCTCTTCAGGCCTTGTTGGCAGGGTATCTCTAATGGCATTATAGCTGATTTACTGCACAGCAGCTCCACCAGTCTGTGAATAGGGGAGGAATTCTGATTGTTATGAGCAGGATGATGTTCTAGTACAGGCCTACTCCCATACTGAATGGTGCTACAGCAATGTGTGTGGTCAAGCAATAAAACAAAAGTGAACAAAATACAGAAAAGTGATATCAATAGAAAAACAAAAGCACTTGTTTTTATGTACCTTAAGAAGACATAAAACAAAAGGGAGACAAGAATATAAACTGCATAAATGATGTTTTTGTGACAGCTGTCTTTCCCTGTTGTCCAATAAGATATAGTAATACGATGTCATAATTATTCTTCTATGTCTTTATTCCATGCCTTTTTCCCTTTTAGTTGTATATGAATCTGGACTGAATGAAGTTAGTAATTTCCCTGCTCAAGATGGCTTTAAGCCAGAGCTCCGAAGTTACAAATTTAAATCCATGACCCAAATGTTACTTTTTTCTGACAAATGGAGAGGGTGAGGATTCATATACTTCATCACACAGCTATCACCCAGCTAACTAAAAATGTAGTGAGAAAGGTGTAATATTGGAGTGAGGGCACAGACGCATGCAGGCGTAAGATGTCAGAAGAGGGGCATGGGCGCAGGATGGTCCAAAGTCATGGTCAAGAGACAGGCGGAGGTCGAAACCAGAAAGCGGTGCAGGACAGGAACAGGTCAGGCAAGAACAGTGGTCAAAGGGAAACGAGGGTTGACAACGAGTTAGACTAACGAGAGAGTTGCTTGGTATGCTCAGTAACAACATGGGCAATACTTTGCACCGGGCTGTCGGGCTACACAGGTCTTATACCCTGTTCGGGGAAACAAGGAGCAGGTGCTGGCAATTGTGGAGCTGGGCAGGATGGCAGGTGGAGGAGGGGGCGTGAAAAGGTGCCTTTACCTTATATTTGAAATGGAAAATGTCTAGCAGTGTAAATTAACAAAAAAAGGAAATTTCTTGTATAAAAGCATCCACTAAATGAACACAAATAATAAATTCCAAAAATATGGTATTGCACTTGTTCAGCTTGTTAAAGGCATTTAAATAAGTATAGCTTTTAGATTCTTTTATGATATACATTTCCCCTAAGTGTGTTTCATAGTTTTTGTGCAGGGGTGAAGTGTAACCCTGTTCAGGACCAATGATGGTGGTAAATTACTAGAATATGTCTGTCATCATATTGTTATTAAATATGTGTGTACTCTTGTGTTTTCTGTATGGACTCAACTGAGAGTTGTGACAAAATATCTGAATAAATACTCATAACTTGTGCTGTGCTCCTGTATTATCAACCCTTATTGATGTTCAGAACAAAAATATGCTTTTTAGAGATTTTACAGAAAAATTTGAACACTCCTCAGAAATAAAAGGTCAAAAATGCCTTGAAAGTCAGTATGCCTTGTGCTTTACTGTTATTGTAATTATGATCCATATTTGGGGAATCTGCATTTAAACATTTGGATATGTTCTTGGGTAGCGATCCTGAAAATACCTATATGTAGAACAGTTATGCGTTTCAGAGACCACACAGTACACAGTGGGATTAACAGGTTTGCCCTGTTCCATTCCCCACCAAAGGGTAGTGAAAGGATTAGAATTCAGTTTATCCACATTTTCCCCTTCTGTGTTGCCATAAATAGCTTGGGCAACAAATCGAAGTTCCAAGGTACTTATCTGAGTTTTTTTCTGCCATATCTTCACTCCTCAGGCAATGATATTTCCGGCAGCCAGCAGGAGAATATGGCTCTTAAGGGTCAGATTCCTGGCTGGGGTCAGAGGCCAGACTACCAGAGACAAACAAGATCATGCCTTAGAGGAATTCACCCTGCCTGGAGAAGAGTTTCCTGAGAATCTTCCATTCTTCAACATCCTACTCTGCTATAATACAAATGATGATATCAGTGGAAAAATAAAGAGCGACAATCTTCTGTACACTGAAACAAAACAGTTAAAACTTGGAGACATTTGGCTGAAAATTATTCCATTAACAAAAACAAAGCACTGCTAAATAATTCAGTACCAGGAAATTGGATTTGAATACTTTCTATGCCTTCCAGCAGATGCTGCAAAGAAGGTAAAAATGTCAACAAGCAGCATGCTGCAGATGAGACTATTCTCCCATGGAGCCACCACTGTCAATGGTAGGAAAGAGAGGACCGTAGCAAGTAGTAAGCAGCTAGTTTGATTCTTTTTTCCTCAGTAAAATGCCCTCCCGTGTTTAATGTTGTGGAATTGGCCATGAATCAATTATCATAAATCAAACAGGCACCAGAGCCCGACAGGACCTCCCACCCCCAACCTTTAATGGAAAGAGGAGAGATAGCTCCACAACAGCTCTCTGTGGAGGGTAATGTACCTTATCCTTCACAGGAGGTGGAGCAATGAGATAAGATGCAGGCTTGTCGCCAATTTATTAAAGGGAGACCCAAGCAGGGTCACCCGTCCTCCGTCACCAGGCCTCCTTCCCAGATTGGGTTGTTGTCGCTGCTGTTGCCAGCCGGGTTCTGCCTCCACCCTCAGGCCATCACAACTGTCTCTAGAAAATAGTGGAAAATTGATTTTATGATTTTAAACAAGGCCACAAAGCATGGTAGTCATTGCTGAACTCGTGTTTGGAAAGGTTAAAGCACCAGGAAGCTGTAAACAATTTGGGTTTTTTGTACCATTTTCTCCCATGTTTGCCCTAAACACTGCATATGGTAACTAAATGGAACATTCATGTTTTATGGCCTAAGTAGTAGTTTTAGGCTATGTGAGCAGTTCTACCCCCATTACAAGAAATTATCATTTCAACACCTTCCCTGGTGTTCTGTAGGCAGCCATGAGAAGGTTACAGTCTCCTCCACCAAAACATCTCAAGTCTCCTATTGAGGCCTCTGAAAGCTCTTTTGCACCAGAGGGAAAGAGGGTGAATACAAGTCCAGAGATCGCCTGGTGTTTTTAACCCAAAAATGCCAACTAACAGAGAAGACTTTGTTCCAATTAGAAAGAATGACCCTGTGTAACATGAGAGTTATTCAGTTGCATTTCCATGACAAAAATAGATGACGTGACATGAGCAGGATTTGCTTGGAGCTAAAGGTGAAGCAAATGAACTAAAGACAGAAACAGAGGACAGAAGAAGATAAAAAAGGGCCACCATTCTACCGGCTTTTTATTCTACTGCTGTGGGGAAAAAAATCTAAGTTTCATCAAAATAATTCATTTAACACATTATTTTTCCCTTCCTGTTTATTGTTGATGAAGCACTGCATGTCTGTCTTCCTCTAAAACATACACAACGTCTTAAGCAATTGGCTCTTTCTTTCAAACAGCAGTCAATTGTTTCTATTTCTGAAAAGCACTTGTTCAGCCTTAAATCTTCCAGCAATGGCACGTTTTCAGACATTTATCCCCAAAGCCCAGACTGAAAGAGAGAGAAGGCAACTTTGACAGAGATATAAAGGAGCGAAAGGAGAAGTGAGAATTGGCCCACATCAACAAAGGGTTATGGCTAACACGACGCACTGTGCTCATGTTAATGGCTATGAGTGGAGAGGCAAAAGCATGTCCATTCAGGTCATTAACCTATCAGATACATGAAAGAATTGATGATGAGAAGGTCAGCTGAAATGCTTATACATCACACAACAAAATGGAAGTATCAATGTAATACTACACAGTGCCCCACTGCTATATTACCCAGTTGCTTACACATTATGCATATACACTTTGCAGAGCTAAAACTACTCATAAAGTGTCCAGACTGCCACTATATCTTTGTACAATGTCCAGACTGACAACACCTCTCACATGTGCTCTACACTAATTGTGTAGTGTTCAGACTGACCTGTTATCCCCATACAGCTTGAAGACTGCCAATTCAGTACAGTGTTCAGACTACACATATATCCCTCTGGTGTGTTCAGACTATCTACACACCCCCTTTGGTTACAGACTGCCTAAATTATTCTTTAGTGTCCAGACTGCCTGTACAGTGTTCAGGCTACACATACTTCCCTTTATAATATCTGCAAAGTAAACAGCTATCTACAGGGCTCATACTTGTATATCGCTCTTATAGCAAGACTGCTAGTATATCACTCCACTCCACTGTTTCCAATTACACATACATTACTCTATGCTATCCATTGCCTATACATCACTCAAGAGTGTCCAGCTACTCATATATCACTCTACAATGCCCACTTACCAGTATGTAACCCTAGTGTCCCAACTGCTTTTAAATCTCTCTCTAGTATCCCTTACCTATAAATTAATCTACAGTTCCTGCTACTCAAACTGCATTCTGCAGCAATCACTGTCTTTATCAAGCACATTTCATATTGTAACTTATGAATCTTATTTTTGTTTAAAATAAACCATTTTGGAGGTATTTTACATTTTTTACTGCAGCTTTATAATTCTGAACTAGTTAAGATACTGGTTTTACAGTGTCACACTGAAGGAAGGGTGCAGATGTGTGCAGGCATAAAATGATGAACTCTGTTTATTGTTAAGGGATGTTCCAAGGTCGTGGTCACAAAACGGGCGAGGGCCAAAAACCAGGAAGTAACTCAATAGAAGCGTCAAGCAGATAAGCAGTTAAACACAAGCACGCACGCACAGACAGACAGACAGACAGACAGACAGACAGACAGACAGACCTCAGTACACATGGGATCATGGCAATACTTCACAAAGATCACTTCAGACAGACAGGTATTTATAACAACTTAATGATAGCCAGGTGCACGTGATCAGTAATCAGGACCAATGGAGTCAGCACCAGGGGGCATGACATACAGAACATAAAAGCAAAAATAAGAGCAAAATATGACTAATTAAACTTTATCAAAACGGGAAACAAGTCTTAAGATAACCCTTTAATGTTGTTTCTTGTCATAAATTGAGTATGATATTTTTTTCTTACTTCTCTACAGCATCTACTTGTATCTCATCCTTCCTTCTATCCTCTCCCTTCTCCTTCTCTTATCTCTCTCCATCACTCTTTCTATCTCTGTGCTGTGTGTCAGACTCCGGTGTACTTTAGATCTGGGGTGGAGATGTGAAGGACTTCCTGCTGACCAGTGTAGAAGCACAAGCTGGGGCAGGTATGGAAAATCAGGCTCTCCCTACACCTGCTCCAGTACCCCTACTGTGCTCAGTCCAAGTGTTATGCTGTTGTGACACATTGCTGCAAGTCCTTCCAGAGGATGAGCAAACGCCAGCAGAGACCATGCTGTCAACATTTCTGCAACACTGAAGCAGTGTCGCAGCAAGGTCATGCTAACGTGCTATGTATTCGCCCGGGGTCCAGAGACCTGTCCTGTTTCTTCCATCTCTGTAACTCTTTCTCACTTCCTGTTTCTCTTGCTTTCCTCTCACTACAGTGGGGAAAAAGCTTTCACAGTACAGTTAATCTCTGGTTTTGAGCTTACAGTTTCCAGCTTTGATTTTGGTTCATCATTTGTATGGTAGAATACATGCACACTGCTGTCACCTACTTGTTCTATGGCATACAGACAAAAGGCATTTCATGGACTGGATGAACATGTCATATGTTGAAAGAATAGAAGTATGCACAGCAATTAATCTCCTATGTTTATTTTTTCCCAACTACATCTTAAGTTTCAGAAGTTACCAGTCAACAAATCCTACACAATCCCAGCTACCACACATTCACACATTACCATCCCCTAAAGACTGGTATATCCCAGCCACTCAACTCCCATGAGTCTGCCTTTCCAGCTATTTCTCCTGAGTGGTGAACAAAATCAACAAAGGTTGCTGACAGGATGAGCTACAGAATATCCTGGTAAGAAAAAAATAGTGGAAGTACCATAAGACAAGGGCCGTAAAACATGCATGCAAAGTGAAACTGAGACCATGGTGAATTGAACAGGGTGCACAGATGGCATGTTTGGCAGATGTTCCAGTGGCTGCAGAAGCTGCTAATGAATCAGATGGTACTGTCTTGATGGCAATGTCAGCCTGGGGTGAACATCTAGAAAATGATGACTGGGGAAAAAGCTCAGAAAATGCAAACCATGACAAAAAGAACTCAAACTGAATTTACTGCAGACTGTGAGGACTCTATCAGTAACATAAAGAGGAAAACTTCAGAATGCTGAATCCAGGTACACATTACATCTGGCAGTGGCCATTTCTGGGTCCAGTGGTAAAAGAAACAAAGGCAATGGTGGGCAATGAAAGAGATCAACATGGTGTGATGATGTCATCTGTCTTCATGTTCCTGTCAAATGGGCATTACCACATGTGGTCACAGACTCCCAAGTATCTGGTTTCAACAGAAATGGGATTTTATAGCTCTACACAGGTGCTAGGTCAGTTGTGGACTGGGTCCATTCTATGATGATAGGTTCTGCATGTGACACCATTCTTCCTAACGATGTCACGAGTTCATCAGTAGGTGTTTTTGGCAGCACAAGAACAAACTTATCCATCCTCCACAGATCACTAGATTTCAACAAAATTAATTTGTAGAATTGTGTGAAGACATTATGAAGAAGAAACTGTCAACATTTTATGAGCTCAGTCACACATGTATTTTGATACATGGTAGTCAAGTTTAAAGAATAGTACTTCTTGCCATTTCAGCAACAGCACGTCCCTGTATAACCTGCTAGAAATGGAACCAAGAAATGGTGCAATTATATTTTGAAGAATTTAAGTGTGGCATGTATAATCAAACCAAAGAATTGACCTGAGATCAACTGTGTCAAATTCCTTTCTAGCAGGTCATACAGATGGCAAGACATTTATATTTGATGTTTTTTGTCCACCTACATGTTTATATTTGTAACACTGGAGTTAGGAGGCAGACACATGCAGGCGCAAGTTGATGAACTCTGTAGAGGGATGTTCCAAAGCTGTAGTCACAAAACGGGCAAGGGTCATAACCAGCAATCAGTGTAGCACAAGCAAGGTAGCAAGAAGGGATGAGTCTCAGACAGTGGTCGGATGAAAACACAGGTCGGTAATGATGAAGGCAAACAAGAGAAACGCTCGGTATGCTCAGCAAGATCATGGGCAATACTTCGCACCAGTTTGCTGGAGGGCATAGGTCTATATAAGGCATGGGGAACAAGGAGCAGGTGCAAGCGATTACAGGTCAGGAGGGACGGAGTCCGGGACAGGGGGCATGACAGTACCCCCTCCAAAGAGTCAGCGCTGGCCGAGCAACACGGACGGCCACGACGACCCCTACCCACACCCCCAGAGGACAGACTTCATGCTCAAGTGTCAGAGTGATTACAGGGCTGGGCGGGCAGGGTGGGACGTTGGCGTTGTTCTGTGGGTCCCATGGTAGGGATATCAAGGTTGCTGCTGGTACTTTTCTTTGGGCGTCCCCTTGGCCGGGGCCCCGCTTTCTCAGGGTGGAGCCGGTGGAAGTCTGCCACTAGTCCTGGGTCTAAAATGTCCCGTGCTGGCACCCAACTCCTCTCCTCCGGACCATAACCTTGCCAATCTACCAGATATTGTAATTGTCCCACTCTCCTCTGGGAGTCCAGCAACCTGTTTTCCGCGTATGCTGGAGCGCCATCTATCTCCACTGGGAGGGGCGGGACGTCTGCGAGGAGGGCCTCGTCCAGTGGTCCCGGGACAACTGGTTTCAGGAGGGAGACATGAAAGGTGTCAGACACACTGACATTGATAGGCAAATCCAACTTGTATGTGACCTTTTTGATCCGTTTCACTACTCTGTAGGGGCCCGGGTATTTGGGTTTGAGTTTTCTGCACCCTTTGGGGAATTTAAAATCCTTTGACGACACCCAGACACGATCTCCTGGATGGAAAACAGGAGTTTCCCGGCGGTGCTTATCTGCGTGGGTCTTGTAACGATGCAGGACTTTTTTAATCTTCTGATGAGTCTGCTCCCAAACCTCCCCACTCCTCTTCATCCAGTCATCCACTGCCGGAATGTCAGTAGGCTCTGTTGTCCAAGGCACCAGAGGTGGTTGATAGCCCAAGCAACATTCGAAAGGTGTTAATGCAGTAGAGGAGCTTACTAGCGAATTCTGCGCTATCTCCACCCAAGGCAGAAACTGACTCCAGTCTGATGGATTTTCGTGGCAGTATATTCTCCGAAACTTTCCTAGCTCCTGGTTAACCCGCTCACACTGACCATTAGACTGTGGATGATAGCTGGAGGATAGGCTGACGTTTACCCCTAAACATTCAAAAAAGGCAGACCACATTCTAGAGGTAAACTGAAGCCCGCGGTCCAAAACTATGTCCTCAGGAACCCTGAAGAGCCTGAATACCTGGTTGAAGAGGGCCTCAGCGGCCTGAAACGGGATAAATTGGACTGCGCATGAAAACCTATCCCTGACAGTTAAAATACAGGTATAGGATTTAGATAGGGGAAGATCCGTAACAAAGTCTACCATGATATGAGACCAGGGATGAGAGGGAATGGGAAGGGGAACCAATTTCCCTGCAGGCAAAGTCTTCGGGGTTTTGCATTGCATGCATGTAGAGCAAGAAGTGACGAACTGATGAATGTCTAGTGCCATGTTCGCCCACTAATACCGTCGAGATAGCAATTGGTAAGTCCGTGTCACCCCCAGATGCCCTGAGGCCAAAGATGCATGGGCCCAAGTAATGAGGCAATCTCTGCATGACGGGGGAATGTATAGTTTATCGGCAAGACATTGGGATGGAAGTGGGGTATCTCCTCGTCAATTTCCCACAGTATGGATGCTATCAGGTAATCCGGGGGCAATATGTTGGCTAACTGTTCAGTCCTAGGTTCTCTGGATGACTTGTATAATCAGGATAGTGCACCGGCCTTTGTATTGAGTGCGCCTATAGGTGATGGAAAACTGAAAACATGAAAAGAAAAGAGTCCATCGCTCTTGTCTGGGGTTTAATTGTTTCACATTACACAAATATTCTAGGTTTTGGTGGTTGGTTTGCTCCCTCTAATTAATGTTGCCACTCTTTGAGAGCTAACTTCATGGTGAGCAACTTGTGATCTCTGATCCCATAATTCCATTCTGCTGGTGTAAGTTTGTGGGAATAAAACGCGATTGGATGCAGTTTCGGGGGATTACCTACCCGCTGTGACAGCACGGCGCTGACACCCACGGAGGAGGGATCTACCTCAACTACAAATGGTTTAGACGGATCAGGGCGCATCAGAATGGGAGCCGTGGTGAACGCCTGCTTGAGTTTAAATGCCTGCTCAGCCAGCTGATTCCAGGGCAGGTACCTGGACTTCCTCCTGCCTTTAAGTAATGCCATAAGAGGGGCTGCTACGCCACTAAAATTTCTAATAAATTGCCTATAGAAGTTTGAAAATCCTAGAAAATGTAACTCCTTAATCTTACAGGGAAGCGGCCAATTTAGAACCGTCTTGACCTTGGAGTCGTCCATTGCAATATCTTTAGTACTTATAAGATACCCTAAAAAGGAAATTCATTGAACGTGGAACTTGCACTTCTCTGCTTTTACGTACAACTGATTCTTCAGCAGTCTTGAAAGGACCAGGCAAACGTGAGAAACAAGGGATTCTAGGTCAAGGGAATACACCAGGATGTCGTCTAAGTAGGCTATAACAAATTTTCCTATCATATCACGCAGTACATCATTAATAAATGACTGAAAAACAGAGGGGGTATTACACAGACCGGAAGATATGAACAAGTATTTGTAATGTCCATTCGGAGTGATGAATGCTGTTTTCCACTCATCTCCTTCCCTGATATGAATTAGATTGTAAGCACTTCTTAGGTCTAGTTTAGAAAAATATCTAGCTCCCCAAAGCTGGTCTAGGGCTGCCAGGTCCAAAGGTAAGGGGTAAGGAAATTTTCTAGTAATCACATTAAGACCTTGATAGTCTAAGTCCTCCATCATTTTTCTGAACAAAAAAAACTCGAGGCAACCAGCGCTGTAGACAGGTAAATAAACCCCTGGGCTAACAACTCTTGACTGTAGGATTCCATGGCCCTCGATTCAGCTTGGGTCAGAGGATATATCTTAGATTTTGGAAACGGAGCTCCTTCTATAAGCTCTGTTGTGCAGTCATATGGTCAGTGAGGAGGCAGTCTGGTAGTGTTTTGTTTATTAAATACTTCTTTTAAGTTCGCGTACTCGGGGGTAATTGCTACGATTCCGGAGTCGGGACTTTCAACAGAAGTAGAACGCAAAGAGACCAGAGGACTTCACATACAATTCTGGAGACAATACGGAGACCACAATAAGATATCAAAGGTAGACCAGGAGATATGAAGTTCATGGTTTTGCAACCACAGTAATCCTAGAATTACTAAATAATTAGCTTGAGCTACTACCAGAAAGGATATGAGTTCTGAGTGCAGTGCACTGGAGTCCATTCACACAGGATCAGTAACCGCTGACACGGAACCTTCGCTGATGGGCCTTCCGTTGAGGGCTGACAGCCGTAGGGGTATGCAGAGGTCCTGGATGCTAAGTCCTAACTGCAAGTGCACAAAATTCCCTTTGGATCCTGAGTTGACTAACGCTGGGATGGACACTGGCTCAGGACAATAGAAGGTGACTGATATGGTGAACAATTTGCACACCAAGCCCCTCTCTCTGTTGGGTAGACTCACCGCGTGAACGTCAGGGTCGGGGTATGGGTTGTCTTGCGACTTCGAGCGCCGAGAGCAGGTACACAAGATGTGCCTGTATTGCGGCGAACCCGGACACAAGTTATTCTGCAGGCAGTGCCGTCTCATATCCTGTGACAAATGGGTTGACTCTCACTCCATGGGCTCAGAGGGGTATAGGAACTGTGGATCACTGGTCTCGGGCTTCTCCTGTCGCTCCGGACCTCCTCCTTTGGGCGAGCAGACATCACGTGATCCAGTCGAATGGCTAGGGAAATTACCTCCTCCAATCCCATTTCCCAATCGCGGCACACTAATTCCGTCTGAACTTCCATGTTCAGACCATTGCAGAAGATTGTCAGCAGAGCTGGCTTGTTCCACCCACTTCCATCGGCGAGCGTTCAGAACTCTAGGGCATATGCGGCCACGGAGCAATTACCATGTTTAATTCTAGACAGCAATTCTCCATTGCTTCTGCCTTTGTGAAGGCGGTTGAAGACGGCTCTCAGCTCCTGTTCGAACCAGCAATAGGACAGTTCGGACCCGGGGCCAAACTACTGTTGTCCAATCCAGCGCTTTTCCAGTCAGACGGAATATAACAAAAGAGATTTGCACCAAGTCTGAGCTGGCTGGGTTGTGATTAAAATATAGGGAGCATTGTAACAGGAACCCTTTGCATGCTGCAGGTGATCCATCAAACTTATCGGGCTTACTCACGGAGTAGGGAACTTCAGAAGAATTTATTGAAGAAAAACTTCCCCGGGAGCTTTTGGCATCTCCAGGTAAGCATTGTTGTTGTACTGTCGCCGTTAGCTCTCTCAAGCCCTCAGTCACCTTCTCCAGCTGTCCCTGCTGCTCACTCTGTTGTCTTGTGACGATTGTCAATGCTTGGAGAAGTCCTTTGAGCATTTGTTGATGTCGCTCCAGGGTTTGCACTGGATCAGTAATCGTGGTGCTCGGGACTTCCATTCCTGCCATCTGCTGGATGGTGAAGTATTTTGTAACCCTGGAGTTAGGAGGCAAACACATGCAGGTGCAAGTTGATGAACTCTGTTTATTGTAGAGGGATGTTCCAAAGTTGTAGTCACAAAATGGGCAAGGGTCAAAACCAGCGATCAGTGTAGCACAAGCAAGGTAGAAAGAAGGGATGAGGCTCAGAAAGTGGTCAGATGAAAACACAAGTCAGTAATGATGAAGGCAAACAAGAGAACCACTCAGCAAGATCATGGGCAATACTTCACACCAGTTTGCTGGAGGGCACAGGTCTATATAAGGCATGGGGAACAAGGAGCAGGTGCAAGCGATTACAGGTCAGGAGGGACGGAGTCCAGGACAGGGGGCGTGGCAATATTTTTTGTCAGACATGTAACCAAGTTCACAGAGAGCTATAACAGTTTTCCTGTCTTGTTTAAGGTAATAAATTTTGCGGTTTTATTATCCACATTACCTAGCTGCACAATACACATTTGTTGTAATGTAGCTGTTTTTGTGTAAATTTCCTTCTCAGAGCAGACAGTGCCAAACAAACAGCATGAATACCAAATTTAATTTCAGTCAGATGTGTAGTTCATTAGGTTTTTCATACCTGTAGTTACAGAAATTTTAATTTTTGGCCCTCTAAATATTGTGCAACATAATTCAGTAGTACTGAAGTGTACTGTTGGTTGAAAGTAAATGTTTGTTAAATTTTTGGAACTGAATGCATCGTCCCACCTCTTAATACTGGGACATATTGTACCTAAGAAAAGAATGTGATACAGTTGGGACAAGGACCATAAGCTGTGCAGGTAGGACTGCAAATATTTATTGCTTTTAAAATACTTTGTTTTTGGTGGACAGGCTGTCGCCATCTGAAGGGGCAGTCTAATATTCTCCTGAACTTCAGCTTAGAACTTCAATATGGTGCGCCACAGCCCTTAACGAATAAGCGAATTGAAAAATCAATAAATGAATAAAAGGGTGCCTAAGCACCTATAGTCCTCAGTTCCTGATAGTAACAATAATCCTTCCAAGAACTGTAGGGCACCTAGACTCCTTTGCAGTTTGGTCCCCTAATAAAAAAACAATAATTCCACAAAAAGCAATGGGGTACATGCACATGTGTGTGCTTATCCTTCTAATATTAATCCTACCAAAACCTTAGAGTGACTAAAGAGTTATGGAACCTGACCTCACTAATTAGCCAGTGAATGTTCTGTACTGTAGGACCTCATGTGGGTTTACAACATGGACTGCCTTTCCATGTCCACCCAGAGGCTCTTGGGAGCTGGGGGTTGAGAGCTGCCTGACCCCACTTAATTAACTGAGCAGGTTTGGGGGGGTAAGTGGGTAATCCGTGGATGGTATTTAACTCAACTCCCTGGCTGCTCTCCACTGACAGGGTGTCTGGTTTTGGCGTCCTAAGAGGAGGAAGGGTGTATTGATCGTCCCTCCAGGTTACTGAGAAGTGGGGATCGAGTGGGAGGGGGTTGGTGCCACCTGCAACCAAACTCATTAACACTCTGCAAACAAAGATAGCTACTGCTCTGCTTCATGTGTTTGCAGACACAGTCTAAAAGTCCCCGACCCTATCTCAGTGCATTGTTCCATTTCAGCATGGACATATCAGGAGACACCAAAGGCAACTGGCTAGAGCGTCTGAAAATTCAGTTAAGGTTAAGGCCAATTAGTGACCACTGTGGAGGAAGATCCTTATTCATTAATAACACTGGTCATTTGTAGAAGCCATACAGCAAGTAACAATCTGCAGAATAAATGTTACATCAGAACATTATATAATGTCAAAATTCAGCAGTGATTAATATAAAGTATAGTTATAAAGTACCCCAATGAAAGGAAAATTATGCTGTCTGAAATTACTATTGGTTTAGCCCTAGATTAGCTGATTTAGCCAGTGCACAATTCACTAATGATGTTACCCTTAGAGTGTTTATGAGTTCATGAATAGTTCTGCACTTTGGGAATATTGAGGTCCAACCTCTTCTGTGAACTGTCTGTGTTTGCAGGAGTAGGGCTACAGAATCCAGAAAGTATATAGGCAGGTTCCCAAAAACAAACCATACCCCTCCAGAATGCACACAGGAAAGGATGTATTACCCCCTGGTAATGGCAGACATGGAGGTGTGGTAGTGGTGGGGGGGATACCGCTTCCCTGCAGAGCACAGACGTTTCACACTGCAGGACGCTCATGCGGCTCACTCGTGCTGCCCCCCCCTTCTCTGTCACAAACGTAAATGGCGTGCTGGAGGGCAGGATGGTCTGCCACCTCAGCAGCAATAAGAATGCAACATGATCCTGTCAGCAAGATTCAAGGGTCGAAAACTAGGGTGCTCTTAAATTCTGGGCCCAAACCTGGCCTCACAACCAACTGCCTGGAAGCTGATGAGAAACCAGTGAAAAAGCTCATAGTAGAGATGGGAGTGGGGGTACATAGAGAATGGGGAGAGATGAATTCCATCTGCTAAACTGTACTGTTTTTACTGGACTTAACAGAAGTAAATGACTACATTGTCGCCTCATTACTGGTGCAATGTTTCACAGAGCCTCCATCTGGAGATCTCCTATAAAAAGTGCACAAATGGTTTTTTAGTTGTAACAAGAATAACTCTTTTTTTCACTGATAAAAAGCTAACGTATGTTTAGAACTATGACTTCACTTCCTCCAGTCTTAGAATACAGGCCCCATGAAGGAGTTTATTTATTCTTGATGTAGGAGTTGTTTTACTTTTTTCTCTTCCTCTCTGATATAAGCCTCACCCTTGGTGTGTAGGACACATGTAGATTTATATGATGTTGGCAGTGAATATTTTGCATAATATGGTTTATTAGCTTGAAGTTGTGGCTTTTTTTTAAAATTGAAACATCATCTAACTTCAACTGAAGAAAAACTGATATAAAGCAAGATATTACGTTTTTATTATTTTGACATCTATATACTAAGACTGGAATCCAGCCTGTCACCGAGACTGGGAAACTTGCTTTATGACACCAGAGAACTGAAACAGAAGTTTACCACTAGACTATTCATACCTGATTCACTGCAGATTAATATCTCAGAAATGTACAATGCAATGTCTTTTCTTTAATATTTCATTCAGTAAAATCAACAGCCGAAGACACTTTCAAATGAATTAATTTAACATGTCATGAAAACAGTCCTGTAAATTTTTTTGTAGCATGTTGTCAGTTACATAGTGAGAAATTGTTTTAACTGTGATATTAATATAAATGATGTGCTTTATAGTCTTTTAACATTACTTTGCATAACCTTTTACTTTAGTATTCAGTCATTTCAGCCAAAAACGTGCCTTTCATATTTAAAAGGGATATTTAAACCTTTAAAAAGGACATATTAAAATATTTGGTATTATACAGTGTTTTTCTCCTGGCTGCTGAGATCAGATAAACTTTTAGGATCAAAAAAGGCTCAAGGACCATCTCATACTGAGCACTGCTAGCAAAACCATTCAAATTTCCATGCATACAATTCCCTAATGCCTTCACAGTACGTGCATTAGACAGGCAGTCATGTGGAATGCTCTATAATGACACCACCGAGGGCGAATGCAGGGATGATTAGCTAACTGGAGCACCGACGACAACATGACCAAGGCGCCCTTCTAGAGACTAGCTCTTGTTCCGTGTCTACTTAACACCCGCACTTTACACCACAGTCTTTTCCACTGCCTGTTGTGGTTGGGCCTCAGAGACGACCCATGTAACAGCATCCTTTGGAAGACACAAGTGCCAGTGTGTCCTAGGGGAGGAGCAGTGATGTCATGCCCTACCCCCATATCCTTTGACACCCCACGATTAAGCCCCCCGCTCCTTTAACCTTTCTGTGCTGAGCCTTTCAATGAGCCAAACAGACCCTGAGGGGGAGAGGGGAGTCTGCGGCACTGCACAATTTTAAAAAAGTTCTTAAGCAATTTATTCAGCAACCCTTGAAAAGCGGTAATTATTTCCGTGACTGTCAATGAGAAAACAGTTAAACATAAAGCAACCCCCCCCCAAACCCTGTCACCCCCTCCCCTGCACAGTGACTCATATCCTCTCCATCCAAGCTCTATAATGTTGCGGAGGCTACTTGTGACAGGGCAAAGAGAGAAGACTGTGTGTCACATCAAGCTCCAGGGTTAGTGTTCTCTTTGACTTCTTTAGAGAGACTATTACTGAAGATAGCTCAAAAAGCTCACAGAAGAAGCTTCCAGATTCTCTCTTGTTCTAGCTCATATTTCACTGGAATGGAGACACTCCAAAGGTGATTGAGGTTTTGACACCATATTGTGATAAGTATGTGAGCAACCCTGATCCAGCTGTTTATTTCCCTGCCAAACAAAATTACAAATATACAGCAATATGATACATCCCTATTCCCTTCCCGAAATGTGATAGAATTCACATGCGCGCCTGCCAAACAACGACACTGGACTGTGATTGGAGAGAGTTATGTATTACGGCTCTCATCATTACAGGGCTTTTATCGTAGGCTGCTTATGAACAGGGCTGTCACTTAGGCTTTGTGGTACTATACTTCATATCTGTATTCTGATTGCCAAGTTTAAAGGGCTTAGCATATCAAATGGCCAAATGTGGTCTTCAGCAGGTTCAGCTATGCATGCTATTGCATGGAAGAGAAACTGAAAGTGAAAAGCAGTATGTCAGATGGACTCCTTCAAGTGGTGTTGAAGGAAGGAGCTGTGTAACACTAAATGGCCACATGACATCCAGGGGTCAAAGCATCTATGCAGGTGCAATTAGAAAAGTTTCAACCTTGCTATGAATGAGGGGCCCTGCTGAAGCCCCCTGCATTTGCTAGGTTGACCTCTGCTGGTTCAGTAAGCCCCTGAGGAGTCTCTATAAGTCCTGAGGGGTTCCTCTAACCCAAATGACCATGCAGACACTTTAGCACAGGGAACACCTCTTTCTAGGTGTTACGTGATAAGTTATACAGCAGGGAGATCCCACATGTACAGTAGCACCTAATGGGTGTGTCCAGAGGGCAGGAGGTTAAAGGCTTTCATTTGTGAAGAAAATGTGGAGGAGAGCAGCTGGGGCTTGGTGAACATTGGCACTCATAGTCCTGCAGCCAACATGCTCCAGTGACAAACTGTCCTGGTGCAGGGCTGATTTAGCTGCAAAACTCTCTGCCTTGCCCCAAATCACTGTTTTTTTATCTAATTTCCTGATGTACAACTGAACTGTGTCTCATCCATGGTCCAACTACACACTTTCTATGTGTACTTCTCACCTTTATTGGAAATGTCTCTACAGACTGGGCTCTCTTTTGCCTACATCCTGTCCTCCCCTGTTGTTTCTCTTTCCTGTTTCTGCTTTCTCTGCTTTTCCACTCTCCCTCCTCCCTTCCTCTCTCCTTCCCACACTGGAGGGTAAGCTCGTCTGCACTCTCCTGCTGTTGCTCAGATATTAAAACAAATCAGCCGTGAAATAGGCTCCTTCCTCCGTCCTTAATCTAGCTGTCGGAACTCATTCCTGTCCACGTCAGGAGGACCCGCCCATCTGCAGCCATAAGCAGCTTCCTGCCACCTGGGAGAGACACCAGCAGGCTTGCTGACCCACCAGACTGCTGTGCGGCACTACATCTAGAGTCAGTAGATGCCTTGTTATCCAGAGTCCTGGGGCTTTGTTTGACCCACACTACTTTACTCAGAAGTCCTACCTTAGCACTGTAGCTACCCCAGTACTCAGCTATTCAGATATGAAACTGGACTGTCTAGTGTATAAATACAGATCCTTAAACAGTGAATAAAAGACCCCTGCTATGGCTAATAATGCAGGGCGCTCTGAAACATGACTCATAATGAGCTAAGAATCAGGTCAGTCGATAGCTGTCATTTTGTGTAGAGAAACACATATGTTATGCTTTCCAAACAGGGTTTGAAAAGTAGGAGAAACATGGAACAACCTTTTCTGGAGAAGGGTTGAGGAGGCCTACATGCATTCGTGGATCCCAGGGTGAGTGATTTGTGGTGCCAGCGGAGGTAAAGCTCTTATTTTGAAGGGATGGTTCCCAGTGATCCGTAGTGGCTCCATGTCCCCAGGGAGCCATACCATACACCAAATTTCCATTAAACAAACCCCTTCAGAAACTCACGAGGGCTGATCCTGACATGCTTGCTCCAATTTCTCTGGGATCACAACCAAAATCAATGGGAATAAGTCTCAGTTTCCCCCTGGCATCCTCAAACACCCACACACATTCTCAGAGGCAGAGAAATAGCATTAGCATGGCTAAACCAGAGCAAGCCCACAGCTCTGGCTCTTCCAGTCAGCGCATTGATGATATACCTACTTCCACTTCACCAACACCCAGTTGAATTCATCATCCATTTAATCATTTTTTTCCAAAGGCTGTCATATCTGTGGACTGCATACACAGAATGAGCAAACATACAGAAAGGAGAAAAAAAATTAATTAAAAAGTTAAATATAGTTTTAAGACTAAAAACTGTTCCTTTTTTCAGTCATATGGTTAATACCAAACAGTCCAAACCAGCAATGTCAATGGGAAGGTAACACTCTCATTAGTCTGACCGAAGTGTTTGGAAGGGGTCTTGTGTGACATCTGAGGTTAGCTCACTCCGGAAAGGAATAAAAGATTCAGAGATCAGAATTTCCTAATCATGAGCTATATGCTAATTGGTGACACTGACTTAAGCAGATTTGTACTAATGGTACAGCTAATGGTTATTCATAATTTTGACTCTTGCTCTGATGCTTTCTGGCTTTGATCAAGGTCCATAATATATTGCATTTATCCAAGTGCTGCAGATATGCTTATTTAGTTCTCTGTGGACCAATGATGTTAGGACACAATTGCATTAATGCTGATGAACAAACCAGGAGTGTGTTCTCAGTGTCTGCTCCTGGAGAATTTTACAGGGACCCTGAATGAAAACCAGGATGGACTACAACAGAGCCGCCACAAGGCTCATATGGCTCCTCAAGCACAAGCCCAGCATAGGCTAAGTACAGATCAACGCAAACACCGGATAGGTGCGTCGCAGATTTAACACAGATCAATACATCCTCATACACATAAACATCACCACTGGGACTGGATCTCAAAGAATACATCAGTTGAGAAAAATGTCTGCCCCTATCGACTATGTCCAGCACATTCTCATAACAGACTTGATCCTTGATCTCTAGATCTCCAGCAAAGACTGTATACAGTCCCCCCATCCACTCCCAACCCAGATGAATCATAGATGCAACATGAACTCATCACAGATGTAGCATGAACTTTCTCTGCTTACAGAGCTTTGATTTACATGACATGAGCTTACCTCACTGTGATTAGGGATAGACAAAGGTAGTTTTTAAAGTTGGCTAGAAATACAGGGATTTGTAACGGCCCCATCAGAAAAAGACCTCTGACCCTTGTGAGAATGTGAGGAATTATCCATCCAGTTATAGGGAGGCAGCAGAAACAATGTGCTCCACTGTCCCTTGCTGAAAAGCCTGTGAACATCTCAGGCAGGGAACCCTGCGGCCAATATCAGAGAAGAGGCCAGAAGGGCTAAAGTTTGCTGTGGGGGTGGTGGAGGGTAGCAATAATTATACTCAAGGTTAAGGGGAAGGAATGATTGCTGACCTTGCCCTTCCCAATGCCCTGCCTACATAGCTGTGGAAGCAGACATGGAGCAGAATAAAAGAGCGCATGTTTGTTGTCGCTACTTCTATTCGGGTCGAAAATGCTGAGTGTGGGGGCTGGAAATCAGGTACAATTTTCAGTTTGGGGGGATGGAAGGGTGGCCTCTGGTGACCAGTGTGTTTGAGTGAGGGCGTGTGGGCCCTTCATCTCCACTCCCCAGCCAATTTTCGTTGTAGTCCACTGGCTCAACTGTTGGTGTTTGCTTTTTGTGTTTTCAGCAGAAAGGGGTTGAAAAAAGGGGGGTTGCCTCAGTGGAGAGTCTCTGCCAGATGTGATGTGCTCCCATGGTCTTTTAACCACCCAAGCTGTTTTATTTTCTATAACGATTGAAACCCAGGCATAAACTTTCTGCCATGGCAGTTGGAAGCACCCAGTTTCATAACGGTGTTGTTCAAGTAGAAAGCAAAGGGGATTGGGGGGGGGGGGGAATTAGAATAAAGAACAAAGAAGCCAGAAAAAAACATCAAAGTTTATTATAAATTGGTCCTGAGTGGCAAAATAGATTATTTCAACCCAAATGGCAGCTTGAAAGGCCTCTGCTGCTACTTAATTGCATCAATTTTAGAAGCATGTGTTTTGTGAGCAGATAAACAACAGCAGAAATGCCTCACTTCACTTATTCTTGTATCTACTGCTTCACCAAAGGTCTTCTTCTTCAGGCTTTTAAAGAATCCTTAGCAGGGGCATATTTCTGAGGAAGGATAAGACTGATGGGCCCCCCAGTCTTTGGGTCCACCTCTCGGTTTGGATCACAAATCAGTAACAGTAAACCATCTACTCCAAGCTTGCGGTTATATACCTGCCAGAGTTAAAATAAGTTAAAATGCTCGGGTGAGTTGAAGGCAGACTCTCAGTAACATGGCTTCATGACAGTGAAGTACAGTTAATAGTATCCCTGACCTAATTTCTACTCTAATTTCTGTCCTCCCCATTTTAGATATCTTCTCCAACAGAAAGTGTAACAATTTACCACTGTAATTTAAAGTCCTTCGGTATTTGTCTGTATACTACCACATTCCCCCTGTATGGTGCATGGGTAGCATGATTAGCATTCCATAGACCAGACTTAATGTATGCACAAGTACACAGGCAGTGCCATTTGGGCAGGGCCTTAGACAGAATATGTCAGCTGTCTAGCCCCTCCCCCTCCTTCTGTCTCCACCCTCCCACTCCACCATTCCATACCAGACCCACTCCCAGCATGCCAGGCATTCCCAATGCAGCTTTAACAGTGACTGAGTTTGCAAATTTGTGCAATGGACTTATTAATAAGGAAGAACACTATTATCTTGCCTCAAACTAAAATGCTCAAGCACCAAGGATAATAAGAGAGTGATGTTCTGAATCAGTCATGTAGCTCCCTACTCAGACTGCAGGTGAATCCACTTCCCATAACTGCATTGACTATGCCAGGAAAGATGTTATATGCCACTTACAACACAAAACAGGCAAGTTGCTGTAGCATGGGGAAGATTTACACTATGAGCCCATAACAATTCACTGGACCCTTCCAGGTGGAACATTTTGTTCCAGTCTCAAACAAAATGCTGTGTCGGAAGGTGGAGGCTTTTTCTGTTCAAGCTGAACTGTCAGACAAGGGAGCTGCATTGCATTTTGGGAAGGCAGCCTTTTGTGATCTGGGCCGGTTCTTTCTAAAGGATTAAATGTACCCACGGTACATCATTTCAACAGCATGTTAAGGTTTTAAAAGTGAATTCAGCTGGGATCGGAATTCCCATATTTCAAAGAGAAAAATATATCTTACATGCCTTAATGCTAATTGTTCCTGTTCTGAACAACAGAAAGGAACCTTCATAGAAAGAGCCCCATGTAGTCTTTTGTTACATAAATAAATGCACACAATACATACAATTAATGGAGTTTTAACTGTGCAAGGACTAATTTCTGTCTCCTTTTTTTCCTCCTGCTATTTTTGAGACAAGAGAACTTTCTGGCAATTACCATTCTGTTACCATGGTTATTATGGATAATTCCAGGTTATTTATGCCCCAAGTGCCAATCAGGCAACGGCTTCACCCGTTTATTATCTTAGCCTGGCTATTTTCTCCAAGAGCAAAGTGATTTTTCTTGCATGATTGTAATCACAATTTGGATCCCATGGTTCATCATAAAATTGAATTGTCAGTTCAGGGAAAGCAGGCAGTGCGTCAAACAGACTGCCTTGTGTACATCGTTGTCGCAGGCTCCAGGGTGGAGGCAAGGCAGATCGGTTGCCAGCACCCCTCTGGACTGAGCCAAGCTGCCAGACAGCACCTGAAATAGCATCCTTGGGAGGCCCAGAATTGGAGTGGCCATAACACTTTTACTTGGGTTGCAGTTGTGGGGGAGATGACACTATCAGGTCATTTTTCACAGGCCTAACTTTATATCAGACAACTGTCACTGACTTTTCCATGTTCTAGGCCAATGTTATATTGCCAGGGTCCCAAGAAATTAAATAATGGCACAACCAGGATCCCTATTATTCTACCCTTGGTAAGATAGTTTAAATATCTTATTAGCATACTGCTGTTATGACCTGTATTTAAAATTTTCTCTCTATATGGATGACCAAAAATAATTAATTCTCTCTCCCCAGGTAAAGTTAATATTTGATCTACATTACAACTCATAAGAACTCTTTTAGGACAGTGCACCCAGACAATGGTACTTGATCACTTTTGGAAGTATTATAATTGATATAGCTATTATTGCTCTGTGTTGATGTGACCCAGTGTTGCTGTTGTTGCACAATAGCTATGCTCCCACTGCTCTGCATGTGGTTAGTCAGGGAGACCTTAATTAATACAGCCAGGCAAGCTGTGTTGGTGACTGCTGGGCAGACACTGTCCACGGCTGCAGCTCCCTGGCTACTGGTGAACTGACAATCCCAGAGTGCACGCTGAATGTTTCAAGGCTGGCAAATGAGTTCTTAAAATGTTTACCTTTTTCTCCCCATCTTATTAATTAACCCATAAATTAGTGAGCACAGGCTTTTAAGTTCCTTGGAGGTGCACTGGAAATTAGTTGGTTAATTAACTTATTGCGCTGCTGGCCACGTGCCACATATTATAAGATGCTGCTGGAGCCCTGCTGGAGAACAACGTCTCCTTCTTCCACAGCCAAACAGCAGGGCTTGAGTGCTTCCTTCTGTGCACATTGTGGTCTTAAGTAGGATGAACAGAAAGCATAGCTGATTCCTGAATTGGGAGTGTATTGATGGGAGTTGAGCCTAATGAAGAATCAGGGTGCGTGTGTATGTGTGTGTGTGTGTGTGTGTGTGTTGGTGTTTGTGCATTGCCACTCCTATACAGGGAAGCGCAGTGATAATGTTTCAGGACAGGGCTTGCTGTACATTACACCTGCATCCTCTATAACCGATTGTGAAGTTCATTTTGTTCCCTTGTGTGCAAAATAATGTAGCAGTAGCTGTAAAAAAAAAAGTCAAAATATGCAAACTGGACAGCACTCTTCTATATAAATCCAGCACTTTGTAATATCTTATTCCCAAGTGGGAAAAGCTGTGCTGTTCATAAAAGTTTGTTTGCTTTTAATTTTTGTCAGGTCAATTTTGAAACCACCAGAAAATGTACTTTTCTGCCTAAAGTTTTGTATAAGCATTTCAATCACTGGAATCCTTGATACAGGATTGTTTTACAGGTCTCCCAGTACAGCACGATGCAATTACTTTATGGAACAAAGTGATATTCATTCTCTTCTAGTTCTTTAGTTTCATTTTATCCTGAGTTGTATCTCATGTTGGAGTAAAGTGTCTGCTAAATTAATAATTCTGACTATACTGTGAGTCAAGATTCTGGAACCAGCCAAATACTTTTAAGATGCTTAAAGTTGAATTGATCTAACAACACTGTTTTGCACTGGACCAATGGGTGTCGTTGTGAGGTAAGTATAAAAACACCCCTCTGCAATCTTGAAGGCAGCCATCTTGAATTCAACTCAATAATTCCAAATGGAAAGAGGGTGATGTGACCAATGTATTTTCTTGGATTACTAATGTATAAAATTTCAAAGGACACCCAATGGTGAAGTCTGTTTTTGATATCTTTATTGGTTGTGAAGTTTGACCAATACATGACAGTGGCGCACATACATGATGGAGGTTTGACTGAAACCGCATTCCTGTGCTACCAGCCAATATGCTTTTCTGAGGGCTTTAACAAATGCAACCAATATTGCTGTTCTTGGTAGTCAATTCCATTTTTTGTCATCAACATTTCTTGTTTCTTTGCATTTATTGAGAAGTTTTGCCACAGCACTGTTCCAGGTGCCAACAGCTGAAATATGCTGCAATTTCCCAGCAGCTTCATCAGCCTGCATACAGAATGATATTAATCCTATCATTCTGTGAAAGGCAATGTCACTGTTATCTCTGCAAATTTCAAAAGCAATCTTGTTAAACCAGCCCACATAAAGCAACTTTGATGGGTCAAACTTTATAATCAATAAATACATATTTAGAAAATTTAAACATTAGAGTAGTCACATGACCTCTTTTCCCCTTGTAATTATTGAGCTGAATTCAGGATGGCCACCTTAAAGATGACAGAGGGGTGTCACACAAACCTCACAGATACAACCATTGGTCTAATGTAAAATGATATCAGTTAGCTCAATCCAGTATTAGTCATCTTAAAAATATTTGGTTGGTTCTAGATTTTTGACTCATCCTGAATTGTAAGGATCCTTCCACTTGGGTGGGACTTGAGTCCTTTTAAATAACTGAACCCTTGGGTAATTTTTAACCCTTGAAGAACCAATAAAATTTCCAGCAGTGTGGATTGATTGATACAATGTGCTGCAGTGTGCCTACAACAACATTCCATGTTTATTTCAGTTATTGAAAGGGTCTGAAATCTACTTGTGGCTATTCTCTCAGAAAAAAAAGTGGAGAACAGTGGGTTTTGGTGAGCATGACAGAGCAGCTATATGTACTACAATACACTCCCTTGACTTAAGCAATGGGAGGTGGGTGGTAAACTTACTCCCTTCCTGCTCAAAGGTCTCTGGTGCAACCACCATCTTCATGTCAGATACATGCCTTAAGAGTGTAGAGACCCAGGGCAATGGGTAACAATGATGCATAATGTTCCTTCCATTGAGAAAGGTCCCTCTCCAGAGGCAATGACTTTAAATAATGACCCTGACTCCACCCCCGGGAGGAAGTGGGCATGTCTGGTTGAGATAAGATGTGGTGGGCAGGGGGAGGTGGTGCTGAGATGTTGGGAGCTTCCTGACTGGCTCTGCTGGTCTCAAAAGGTCAAGAAATAATGCTAAATGACAGTGTGGCCATTGCCACAGGAGGGGTGGGTGTTGCAACTAACTTATCAATCATCCCCTCATCACAGAAAAGGAACTTGTGGACAGCCAGGCGGGGCACTCACCACACATGCTGGTCCATCACTCTGGTTACATGAATAGAGCAGGAGGAACGTTTTTAGGAGATCTGGGGTGTGATTAATGGCCTTGTGAGCACTGACAGAGACCTACAAAAATCAGATAGAATATATGTATAACAGAGCAGTGATTTCACATGAGACATGTGAATTCTTTAAACTCCTTTTTTCCCAATTTATCTGTTGCTAGATTCCAAAATTCAAAACCTCTCCTTTGATGCACACCTCCAACCCCAACTCAGGAGCAGCAAACAAAGATACTTCTCCAGAGTACATTCTGGACCTCCCACTCCTCACAGCTTGTAAAAGCTACAGACTTCACTTTCATTTTGCACATGAAGTGCTAGATAGTGCCTCCCAGAACTTTTGACAATGCAGGTCTTAATCAGGCTGGTAAACGGGTTCCTCCCCTCTCCCCAGACTCATTCCAGTGTTAACTGGCTGTTAAAAATAAACAGACACGCTAACAGGGAACATAGTTCAGCAGAGAACAGTGGGTTACTATAGCCAACAAGAAGATGATATATTTATGGATTCGTGTGACTGTAGAAGGTGGCCCTTGGATCTATTCAGCTGCAGTCGACTCTTCCTCTTCCTGGCACTGCAAACCTGGAAGTATAACACACAGGAAGAGTAACAGACAGCTAATGTCAGGCATCGGGCGCAGGAAAGGCCCATTATAGACTGAATTGCCTTCGCCAGACAACTCTCATCCTGTCTGGAGGGTGGCAGAACTCATGCTTCCTCTTCTTCAAACAGTCTTTAGAGTGACAAAATTCTGTCTATATCCCAAATCTAAGCAAACAAATTCACTCTAAACCCACAGAGAAAGGAACTTATAGGATAAGATAATTATAGGATAAGATATTGCAAGGAATGAAAAATCAAGGTTTTTGTATTGACCACCTTGGAAAACAGTAGGATACCTTGGTTAAAGTAAAGAAGAGAAACGACAGGGGTAAAGAGGTGCAATTGAAGAGCACGTGGTGATGTGCTCCGAGGAGGACATTTGCATTTGGGGAACAGGTGGAACAAAACAGGAAGGAGTGTCCTTTGTCTCTTATTCTCCTTCCTCAGGAAGGGTTGGAACATGCTGTCGATGACAGGCACATAAAAGGGAGTGGCAGGCTTCATAGCGACTGCTGGTAGTCTCCTGAAAACTCCAGGTTGACGGATTTGATTGCCTTCCCATTGGTCAGTCAATGTACAGTGGGCAGAATCCATCTGAACAAGCGGAACCCACTGCCCCTCTTCTGCCTTCTCCACTACATTTTCCTTTCAGCTGCTTCAGTATGGGGGGGGGGGTGAGAGGAGGAGGAGAAAAGAGAAGAGGAAGAAAAGATGGCAAAGACAGATCTTTTCCCGTAGACGCATCACAAAAGGGGATTTGCCTGAGTAAATTAACAAGGGCCCTTGATATGCAGATCTCTGCCTATTAATCAAAGAGATGAGATTAGGATTTTGAATTGAGATGAAGAAAGCCTCCATTATCTGCGCTGAGTGTCATGTTTAATAACGTGGAACGGCTCCGTAATTCACTTCCATCACAGGCTGAGCCTATCGGGCCCCATGGCTGAGTTATTTTAAGCTTTAGGTGACCCTAAAGCTAGCTAGGTGTCCCTTGGGGGACAGAGGTGTGGGGGGCAACTCTGGCCAGGGAGTGACAAGGGAAATACTTGACACCAAAGAGGAGGACAAGAGAATTAAAAGAATGAGTTGATACTTTTTTCATTGTGACGGAGCTGGGTGTTTCACTGTAGGGCAGGGAAGAACAGGGAGGAGTTGTGCAATGTGGCTGACCATGCAGTGCTGTTCTGCCATAATGGTGGCCTTCCTGTAATATGGTAACATGGGTAGTGACACTGCTCTGCTGCTACGCATCTGCATCTCGGGACTTCCTTTCTAATGTCTGAACGAAGTCAACGTTCACTTGACAGGGGGAAGGCCAGCTTTGTGGGCTCCTTACGTGGCTGAGAAATTATGCATCCATTAATATTTAATACTCTATGGGATCGACAGAGAGGCCCGTGTGCAGAGGGCTTTGTCTTTGTGTCATCTGAACAGTGCACTTGGATGTCACAGACCCATTTTAAATAAAATAGAGAAAATTTGGTGCCTTGGCAATTGCATACACAGTGAATAATGGAGAGGGGTTTGGTGCAAAGGCGGGTCAACAGGGAAACTGACTTTTGCATAATAGCTACAAGCGCAGTTTCCTCAAAATGGTTTATGTGCAACCATCCCTCTGGACTTTGGTCTGGCTCTTCTGAATCAAGTACACATAAAAAAGTCGTCAACCTTTTCTAATTGCCTTCAAGACCACAAGATCAAATCCATCATCTTGTCCTGCTGGAATACAATCTTGTTGGGACCTCTATAACTATTGGGGCTTTATTTGACCTTCAGATCTACTTTGACACTTGAGAGCCTGTTGTAAGATATTTCATCTATTTGCCATTACGTCTGACTTTATTAACTAAGCATATTTACTTAGTAACTAATCGTATTTTAGGTGATTTATACTGATAACATGGAAAAACTGAGTGTGGGAGGGGATTTTTGCTGGTGTAATTTTGTGGGAGAGATCCTGCTCAGCACAGGACTAGTATTATGGCAGTAACCAAGTTAGGGGTCAAACCAGGAGCACAAACCATAAATTCAAAACAAATGACCACAGAATACAGTACCAAACATAAGAAGTCCTACAGTTTAATTTAATGTGCAAATCCAGTGCTGAGGTATAAATTTCACTCCATAAGCCATTTCAGGTTTTCCAGCATGTGGCACAAAGAGCAGTCATCTGGCAAGGATGCATACATGTTTTAGGGGGGCTGGGCATACACAGGGGCTGGGGGTTGTCTCCTGCTGCTACCTGCAAGATGGGCAGGAATGGTATAACATAATGGTATCACATGGTTTGCATTTGGACCAGTGTGCATTTCAATAACGTCTGTTCAGTAAAGGGCCTGTGTCTCTATATGTTGGGCCTTGTGGCCTCCCAGTTTGTGTGTGAGCCTGATATATTTATATGTGACTGAATGTGAGTGCCTGAAACACATGTGTGTGTGCATCCAGGAGCAGTGGGGCAGGGATTGAGCTGAATGGAAGGGTGTTTGGCAGGCAGTCCATGTGCATGCTGGAATTGAACTTGACAGCACATCTGCTGATGAAAATTTTAACACATCAGGAGACCGATGCACTGAATTAGAGTGCCCCAGATAAAGGTCAATTCCCTCCCCGTTCTCTTTGTGAGGGGCGGGGAGGGCATGGGAGGTCGGGTGGAGGTGAGAGTGGGGGTGTAGGGCTGAGGCTTCAAACACCACACGCTGTAGGAGTCTCCCAGAATGGAGCTCCTCGGCAGAACAACCTGGATCCTGAATATTTCCACCTGAAACCATGCTGGAATGTCTGCTTTCCAGGAAGCCATTTTGTTTTGCCTGGCGGAGACTCCAGGTAAAAAACACAAAGGACTGCTTTAGCTGCCACAACAGACCCCTCACAAAAGACACCCATATGTTTGCCCCAGCCAGTCTCTGGAAGATAGCTTTGTCAATAAACCATGGGCCTTTCATATCTTTCGGCCCACAAAATGTTGTTCTTCTCCCATTTAATTAATTTTCCCCCAGTGTGGGAAATACAAAAATCCAAGAAAATAAATCTTACTTGGCCAGCTTTCAAGGCAAGTGATAAAGCTTTCAATAAAGTGCCAATATTCGGTCCCAGAGTCTACTTGTAGGGACTGGAGCTTCCATTTGCCAAACACAATGACTTGTGATTTCTTTTTCCTCAGCGCTTTTGGCAGAAGACAATGTCCCTGTTAATGGGCGGGCTCTTCCACCAGATGGTGACTCCCTTTCTTACAAATGAGTGGTGGCCCCTAGTACAAGCCAGGGGTCGTGCTGTTGAGATACATGATCAATAGATGAGTGATGAGCCTCAAACTTGACCCCCACCTCACCTTTTCCACCAATCCTAGAGTACAGACATCACCAAAGGTACACCTTGGATGTGAAGGCAGACTTGAAGCCTATGGGCAACACCAGATACATGAGTCCCATCCAGGGCGTCAACTGTGGGGGGGTTGATGTAACTCATGGAACCTGCTAGTTGGGGAGGTTTTTTACCATTATCACATTTAGAGATCATAAACATTCATATATTTGAATGCTATAACAATCCCTAGTGGCATTTTCATGTGAAATCTGCAGCCAATATTCATTATTCTGAGATGGGCTTTGAACAAATGCTGTACTTGACATTATTTACTTCAAAGTCTCAAAAATAGCAGCGAAGCCACAGACTGGCAATCTGAAAGTTGTTAGTTCCAGTCCCACTGCATACTTTTGCAACAGTTCCACTGAACAAACAACTGTTGTATCCTGAACAGCTGAAGTAAAATATTTAATAAAGGCAATTTGGTTAAAATCATCAGCCAAGCAACAAACTGATAACAGGCAACTAGTACAGTTACTGGTTATAATGCAGCCCTTCATGTTACACCTGACAGAGATTTACTCATTTCAAAATCCACTTGAAACTATCTGTAATTCCCACTGAGGATATCTGCATGTTGCTACAATGTCCTAGAACAGCCGGCGTGTGACATTATTTCCTATTTTTCTCTAATCTGTAGTAGTCTTTAGCTGAAAGCTGCCAAAACACAGCTCTTTACTATGCAACTAATGTCTACAGTGCCTTCTCTCACTGGTGAATATGATGCACTCTCTGATCACAATAGTATCCTTCCCTGTTCCTTGCTCTCATAAAGACATTACATTTAAATTTATTCATTAAGCAGATGCTTTTCAACAAAAGTGGATTTCAAGGCAGATGAGGTACACAGACACACAGTTCTCAAAGATCAGTTTGTCCAGTACCTTAGGTTTTTCATATTATACGAGAAGTTTCCTACAGTATTCATGAGTAATTGTAACGTTGCAGTCAGAACGCAGATGTGTGCAGGTGTAAAACGAAGAACTCCGTTTAATGTTAGAGGTTGTTCCAAAGATGTAGTCATAAGACAAGCATAGGCCAAAACCAGAAATCAATCCAAGACAAGCAATGTAACAAACAAGGATGGCGCACAAACAATATCCGTAATACAAAGCAGGTCGGTAACCGGAGTAGCAAACAGAATGAACACTCGGTATGCATGGACAAGTCATGGCAATACTTTGCACCGACAGGTTGTAAGGCACAGGTACTTATAGGGTTTAACAAGATACAGGTGCAGGGAAATCAGGAGAGGCAAGGTCTGGACCAGGGAGCATGACAGTAATACAAAGATGATCGTGACAGATGATGTAGTACATTAATGGAACTGTTGCTAGATCTGGAGAGAAGTCTTAAAAAGATGCATTCCAAGACATTCTTGAACATTGAAAGGAATTCAACAGTTGTGAGGGAATACAGTGCTTTCAGTTCATCCAATGCAATGATTTTACACCAGGTGGCGTAGCTGCTTAGCCTTGCACTGCTTTGCACTTGGAAGATCCAGATTAAAGTCCCACCTACTGTTGAGGTACCCTTGAACAAGGTACTTATGCTGACTTGATACAGTTCAAATTACCCAGTTGTTTTGGAGAAAAAAGTGTAAAATAAATGCAAACAATGGTAGTTGACCAGTTACCCTACATGCCTTTTTCACGGCTTTCTGACTGACTCCACACTCCTGCTTTCCCTCCCCCATACCCTTGGTGTATCCCAGGACTTCCCTTCTCATTACCCTTCCATGCAAACACCCCTGTACTGCCTTTGATTTGTCCAGCAGCAAGATTTTTCAGAGAGGAAGGTATGTTGCAAACCAGATCCAAGAGCCAACATGACTGTCCTGGAGACCTCTGCCTGCAATTTGCTGCCTGTGATACAATCCAGGAGCAACTCTGACCTGCTCCCTCTCCCAACAGCTGTGGCCTGTAAAAGCTCATCAAAGAGAAAATTAAGATATTCTGAAAGACATTTTGTTATCAGTCTATGATTGGCAAACATTGCAAACACCGTTCTCCATTCCAGCACAAAACACTACTCTCTACATGTATGACACAGTGGGATTGAAAAAAACATGTGACTTTGTGCTACAGCTGAAATTCTCTATGTGATTATCTTCACTTAAAAAAACAGTTAATATTCAGCAACATGTGAAAATAATCTTTTATATTCAGTAACACGAGCAAGGAGCCAACATTCATTCAAGCAAGCTAATCTTACAATGCCAGATAAGAATATTGTGGTTGAAACAATTTAAAAATCATAAGCTTCCTGACACTCACATAACACACAACACATTACGTTAGCATATTCAAAATTAAGCATTCAGGAAGAACGTACATGATAATGAAGATCCAGGGAGGGGTACTGAGGAGCTTTGAGTCAGCTGGATGGATCACATAGCTTGGACATTCAAAACACAAAATAGAGGTAAGAATGAGGTGAAGGACAGATGCTGTGAATAGTTAACAAGGGACCAAAGGGTTTTGTGGGCCTTTTGTGCACTTTGGATAAAACCTTTTTGACTGGTTTGTTGACTGTGCAAAGAAAACTTTAATCTGCCTTAAAAATATGTGCTGAAAGCCAGCGCTGTAACTACAAGCAGGAGAGCCAACTGGCTCTTGGGAAGATGGACCTTTTGGGCAGTAGGTCGTGCATATGATGACTGCATGAGGTCTGTCAATACAGTTTCAAAAATTCAAAATTTATGGTCAGGGAATATTACATCTTGAACATTTATGTTCAAGGTCATTAAACTGGGAGTCACACTGAGAAGCCAGACACAGGGGCTGCAAAGTTACTTTAGTGGGAATATTTGTCTTTTAGCCGTTGCAATAAAGGAAACTTTTCAATTAATGCCATGGAAACTAACATTCAGACCTGATATTCAGTTCGTGTAGCAAGACCATGAGACAGACATTGCTGGAGCACAAGGCGTTAACAGGGACCTCTTATTCAGGAATGATCAAGATTGACGCAAAATAACAACTCTCCTATCTCCCGAGTTCTCTGAGCAGAGCTGCCACTTTCATCCTGAAGAGCTCAGCGCTTTCTGTAAGCCTTATCGGCTGCCATCAGCAGAGGAGGCTGGCCGCACTCAAAGTGACAGCGATGGCAGAGGAAGGCCTTCATCTCCCAGTTTGGGGAGTGACACTGAACCGAGTGCACAGAGGAACTGTCAACTGCTGGCTGCAGAAGACAATGGAAAACTGGATGGGAGGTAGGTGGAGGTGGTGGTGGGGGGGGGACTGCGGTAAATTATTGTGACCATGCCATTCAGTCAGAAGCGTGAAACTCTGGATGATGCTTGTTCAGACAACTTGAAAACGCACTCACCCACCTCTGCGTCGCACATGCCGTTTGCTGCCTCCATTGCTGGAGAAATTGTCTGCTGCAAACAAGGACACTGACTAGATCCCAACAAATAAATGCAGAGTTGTTCAATTTTACCCACAACTTGAAAGTATTATTACTGGAGTATATGGTCATTAGATGAGACGGAGGTTTGCAACTGAACTTTTATAGTAGAAAGCTGTTGGATTAAGTTCTGTTAATGACCCAGATGTTGACCTCCATCACTAAATATCCATCTGTAAAAAAGAAGAAATCTCTCAGCAGCCTCCATCTATCTAAATAAAGTGCCCTGGATAATGGCATGCATTATCTATAAAAAAGCAACTCTATAAAAAATCTTGCTTAATTTTTGTCTGGTCTTGACTTGTGAGTTTAAAAGAGGACTTTCCCACCTACCACCCTTTTGATATGGACCATCATCTCTAAGTAAATGTGATGACAAATGCCATCATGGGCACATTGAGGTATCACGCTGGAGTTGCCACAAAACTACTCTGTCCTACAGCTGGTTATGATATGTGCATTTGGATGTCCCTGTGCCCACCCTGCAGTGACCCATTTGTGCCTGGGTGTGTGGAAGACTGGTCTGGGCAGCAGGGGGTGGGCTGTCCAAGCACAGCCAGAGACAGTCTCCTCTGTGGTAATTCTTAGTTATAAAGTGAAGGAAGCAAGAGCCCTGTTCGGAGGGAGGTCCTTCTTGACACAGTCAGCAATTGTTTATATCCCCACCCCCTTTACTGACCACAATTCACCATCCGCCAACATGCAGCTTTGAAATGTGAATGAGACTATGATATGTATCAAAAAACGAATTTTAATAAATTTTCTCCCTTGTGCAAGGGGACTGCTGAATAATGAAGACAATGTGAGACAAAATGAGACAATGTGGAAGTGGTGTTCATGATGCAGAGTGGGGGCGCGACAAGAGCAAAACGCCTCCACTGTAATATTCATTGGGGGCACACCTCATAGTATGACACACAAAACAACTCATACATGCAGTAAAAAATTTATGCTTGACTTATGACACACATGAGTCCTCAGGAGGTCGCTGGTTGTTGGGAAACAAACTCATCCATTCCGGGAACTGAAGTCATTTTGGTGGTTGCAGCAGCTCAACACTGCCCCCCCATGGGAGGAAGGGTGTAAACATGTGGGAGTAAAAAGGAGGGTACTGCAATCTCTGTGGGTGCCGATCTGCTGCTTTCTCAGGCGCATGCTGACCAGCCACTGGCAGCCGTACGGCCAGTAATTTATAAGATAAATGAACTGCCACAGGAGGAGATGAAATAAATAAGTAGAATAGAGACCAAAAGGCCCAGTCCAGTTTATATAAATTTGGCAGAGTCTATAGAGTATGTCAAGGACCCCACCTCTAATGACCGGCAGCAGGAAGGGTAGGAAAGTGGGTGGGGGACAGTCTGCAGATACCGAAGAGGAGGCAAACATGAAGGCCATGATTCAGACCGACAGGAGTACCTGTACCGGAATATTCCATCTTGTTAAACTGGTTGACACAAGGTGAGACTTTAAATGACTGGCATCCCCAGGAAACCAGTATCACCATGGTGCCTACGTTCTTTTGCTTTTCTAACTGAGGTAGTTCTGGTAGTAGAAGTTGGTAAAGAGCATGATGAGGCTGAGGGCATAGGCAAGGACAACGGCATTGAAGGAGTCAGGGAAGTCGCATTCGGCAAAGTAGTTGCAGTCTGAGTGGATAGTCACAACGAAGAACTGGAGCTACATGGGAAGGGAAAGGAAACCTTGATTCATACCTGTGGAAACACACATACTCACACCAGTCACACTCATGCTCTCGTTTTGCATCAAAATCCATTTTTCCACCTTTAATATTCTCTCTCAGGCTATACAATTCTATTTTGTATTCATTGACTCACAGTGAGAGAGAAGGTGTAACTTTCAGACTCCTTTTTATTTAATTTTTGAGCACTGTCCTGGGAGAATACGGAAGTCCTCAACTGTCATTGTTTTAATGAACATCATTTTAACATCTCAGCACACATGACTACTGAATTCATAAAACAGCAGCAGAGAAGAGAGGTGAAGACAGAGTAAGAAAGTGACCTGGGCACAAGCTAGT
Organism: Arapaima gigas; assembly: GCA_900497675.1. Classification (NCBI taxonomy): domain Eukaryota; kingdom Metazoa; phylum Chordata; class Actinopteri; order Osteoglossiformes; family Osteoglossidae; genus Arapaima; species Arapaima gigas. The sequence goes on along the minus strand of UFQX01000258.1, from coordinate 63,863 downwards.
GATTCTGGTTCAAATTCAATTGTTCTGTAACGCATATAACCTTAGCTAACCTTGACGAGGTTCTTTCCTCATTTACAGCTCTAATATAACCACTTAGTCACACTTTTCCCTACTGAAGGTCTTCTAAAGGAAAAACAAAATGTTTGCAGAGCTCTGTTAAACCCCACAAATAAGGTCAACTGCACATCAGGATGCAGTGAACCCCTGTGGAGAACCTCAACAAATGTAACCACAGCATGACTGAAATGCTCCCAAGCTTGTTCCAGGAGTCAAGGATGTGGTTGTCTTATGGTTACAAGGTACTGAGTAGGGAAACTCACCAACTGAAGGGAAGTTGGAGAGCATTTCCACCACAGGAACCTCTTCATGTGAGGGCCAAGAGCAGCCAGCCCATAGTACAGGTACATGGTCATGTGCACAAATGTATTGATCAAACCAATCAGGAATGCTGTGGAGCACATCACTCAAAACATCTACCCCCTATTCCATCAACCAAGTTTCTGCACACATCTTACCCACTATCATTTGAATTTTTATAGTATGTGAACATTTTATATACCTGGGTATTTTATCAGAGCAACTTTGGGTAAGTACTTACACAATAGTGAGACTTGAACCAACAACCTTCAGGTTACATGTATCTAACCAATATATTGCCTACTGCAATCCTATTCTTTTTACAGCTAGTCTTGAACAGATAAAAAGCATTTCAGTCTAAATGGATTGGATAACTTTGGCACAATATTCAAAAAAGAATAGGCAAACAGTAAGCTGCATTTTACAATTTTACAGCAGTTTAAAGATGCCATGCAAGCCGTGAATACTAGGAATTTCAAGCATTTCAAAAAAGTAAAAGAAAATTAACTTTTATTGTGCTTCCTGAGTAACTGTCACGCCCTCTGGTCCTGACCACGCCTCTCATGATTTCCATGCACCCGTATCTCATTAGACTCTATAAGTACCTGTACCTTACAACCTGTTGGTGCAAAGTATTGCCATGATCATTGTGTGCATACTGAGCATTTCCTCTGACTGCTATTCTGGTTTTCAACTTGCTTTTGATTGCGGATATCGTTTGTGCCTAACTCTTGTCTGTTACATCGCCTGTCTTGAAATGACTCCTGGTTTTGACCTACGCTTGTTTTTCAACTTCGATTTTGGAACAACCCTTATAATTAAACTGAGTTCTTCGCCTTGCAAGTTACTCACAATTAATATAAACTATAAATTTATAGAAACCGACCCCCATATAGGTACATCAAAAAGTACAAATTCTACCCTGCCCAGACCTGGGTTACTGGGATCCACCTGTGGAGCCAGGTCTGATGGCGCTGTTTCTTGTCAAGTGCTTAGTGGACAGTTAACCCACATAGGCCAGTCAGGCTTAGCCTAAAACGGCAATGTGGAGCCATCTTGAGGGCTCACCAGCTGCAAGACAAAGGGTGGGGGTTGGGTGCAACGTGGGCATGAGAGGAGTGGACCTAGATGCTGTGAACTCTGGCAGTGGAAACTGGTTCTGGGAACATGGAATATCTGGGAAAGAGCCTAAGCTGGTGCAGAAGCTGGAGAAGTGCTGGCTAGATATAGTTGGTTTCACCTTTACACACAGCTGAGGTTCAGGGATCAGACCCATAAATTGAGGATGATCTCTGCCCTATTCTGAAGTTCTTTTTCATGCAAGACTACATGCTCGTGTGGGGATGTTCACAAGCCCATCCTTGAGGGTTGTGCTGCTGGAATTTTCCCCGGTGGATGAGACAGTTGCCTCAATGCAACTGCAGGTCACAGAGAAGGAAACAATGATGGTTGTTTGTGCATACGCATTGACTAGCAGCTTTGGAATAGAGCTGTTGCTCCTGTGGATTGAGGGAGTAGAGCAGTTGAGGTGGATCAGGAACGTTCTGAGGATGCCTCCTGGATGACTCCCTGGGAAGTTATACCAGGTACATCCTACTAGTAGGAGACCCTGGGGCACACCTAGGACACACTGTACAGATTATATCACTCAATTGGCCTGAGAAAACTTGGAGATCCTGGAGACCATTGCTGGGAACAGGAGAATCTGGACCTGCCTTCTCAGCCTGCGACTCTCACCAGGACAAGCGGGACAGGGAACCTGAAATGAGTCTGAAATGAATCAAGCACAAGCTAGAAATGATAAATTTTATTACAAATATTGGAAAATACAGTACTGTGCAAAAGTCTTATGCATGCAACTTCAATGTCTGTTGAGAAGTATAGGTAGATTCTTGTCTACCATCAGGGAGGTCTCTGATTGGTCCCAAATTCATTCTAGAGCCTGAGAAGGACCTCAGACACCCAATCTCAGTCATACAGAACTATCTTCAGCAAAAAGAAGGAATCGTGCAACAGATGTTACGGTCCCCACAGAGCCCTGATCTCAACATAATCGTCAGTCTGGGAATACATGCAGATGCAGTCAAAGTCTGCAGAAGAACTGTGGCCAGTTCCTCAAAATGTTTGGAAGAACCTACCAGTCTCTACCTTAAACTGCATGCAAGTTTGCATAAGAGAACTGATGCTGTTTTAAAGGCAAAGGGTGGTCACACCAAATATTGATTTGATTGAGGTTTTTTTGTCTACTGCACTTTTTAGAAGGTTTATTGATTAATAAGTATTTGTGGCTGTCACGCCCCCGGCTTTGGACTCCGCCCCTCCTGATTCCTGATCACCTGCACCTGCATCCTCTTAGGCACAACCTATTTAGATTGGCGCTTGCCGACAGACCAATGCGAAGTATTGCCCCATGGTTCATGTGTGCATACCGAGCAGTCATCTTCCCAGTCTTATTACTGACCGTTGCCTGTAACTGATCACCAATTTAGTCTCACCCTTTACTGTTTGTCTGCCTGCACCGAGTTGTTTACTGGACCCGAACCTCGCCTATTCTCTGACCCAGGCCGAACTCGGGGCCATGCAATCGTACATTCCGGAATCGTTAGCTCAGGGATTCATTCATCCCTCCACATCACCTGCGTCCTCTAGTTTCTTTTTTGTTAAAAAGTTAAAGTCCAATAGTGTTTATTAATTCCATAATTGTCAAAAATCACAATCATGTTTTTAAATTGAAAGGACTGCATCCCAAAAAAAAAAAACTGATTCTTGCAAAACCAAATTTAGAACATGAAACAGCTTTTAGAAAAAAATAACTTGCCTGATGAAAGAACAATCCAGAATTACAACAAGCACTGAATCAGGTGTAAATAAAATTCCTTCTTTCCTTCTAAAAAGGAATATGTGTGACCTGCTTTTGTGACGCATTAGCTCCATTGTGACTGGTAATCCTACAGAGCCCCCCCCCCCACCTCCTCTGAATACATCTGTCTCCCTCAGCACTGGGTGGCCTGGGCGAGGCTATATGTAATGACACGTCTTGCAGGGCATCTGTCTGTAGACTTCTCAGTGTGGTTTAAACTACAGACAATTTGAAGCAGAGGACAGGAGAATACTAAACTAACCCAACTGGATGCACACCACCAATTGCGCGGTTCTGAACAATGGGTGAAGGATGATGGGGGACTTACTAACAGCCACTGGGAGGGTGTTGTGCCTTAAACAACACAATGGCAAGAGCACGCAAACAATTATGGAAATTTCATACATCTATGACTTCATAAACAACATTTTTTAGGATAAGGGATATCTGGTAGAATGTACAGAGGTAATATAAATAATTTTCTCCATTTTAATCACTTTTAAAACACTAGCACAGGTACAGAATCAGGCCTTTTTGTATGAACAGCACATGTTTAAGGTTATTGCAAGGTTTGAACTATAACGCAGGGTATTTATAACAGTATCCCTTTCAGAGTAAAGATTTCAATCAAGGGTACTACAGCAGAAATGGGATCCAAACCTAGAACCTTCAGCCTGCAAAATGACCTGATCCACCACAGAAACTTGCCAGAAGCACATTACACAGCCCGACAGTTTTATTCCTTATATACAGCAGGATATTTGGTTTAAGGGACTGAGGTGAACTGCAGTACTGTGCTGCCAACCTCAGTGGGCACCCTGGCTACCAGCCCCAGTTTTTTTCACAGTATAGTTTCCCCCTAGTTTCCCCCTTGAGGTGGTGTGGCTCTGATTCAGGGCATCACTCACGGAGCAGTTGTCACAGATCTTCGTGTGGTAGGTGAATAGAATGGCGGTCTCTACAAATTGGTACTGCAGGAAGGTGACCAGAAAAACGATATGGAAAGTGAGTCTCCCATACCTGTGAGATGGAGCAGCAGCTCTGCGGCCAGAGACTGATGCCGCCTGAATCACCATGACTAGAGCCACACTTCACCTCAGATATCAAATGAACTCACTGAGCCTGCTTAAAGTAGCAAAACAGACAAAAAACAGACAGCTGCTTTCAGTTTCAACAAAATACAATTTTGTTGTACAGTTTAGATGTTTTTTCAGTAACACTATAACAGATCATTCTTATCAGCTACTGAATTTTTTCTATAATAAACTTGAATGAAGTCATCTCCAAAATGTAGATTCTGTGGCGAAATATATGTTTCAGGTTTGAACAATTTAATCCTTCTTGAAATAGGCTACAGACTAACGTAATGTTTTTTGGTGAAGATAGACTCATGTTTGTTTGGACTGCCCCCTCTGAAAAGAGACAGTGGTCCCTCTGTTTAAAAACAAAGGCCTGGGTGTCACGCCCCCCTAGTCCGGTCTCCTGATACCTGTCCCAACTCCTCTGTCTATTAGTTCATCTCTCCTGTCTGTCATTTACTCACCCCTATATATATACATGTGCTGGTTCCATGTCAGTGCGAAGTACTGCCATGTGTTGTCCATGCGTACCAAGCGGTCCTTCTGATTGCTTCTCCGGTTATCGACCCGCTTTGTCTTACGGATATCGTTTGTGCCTTACCCTTGTTTGTTTCATCGCTTGTTCTGGACTGATTCCTGGTTTTGTCCCACGCTTCTTTTGTGACTACGACTTTGGAACAACCTCTAACAAGATTCTTCGTTTGACATCTGCACGTGTCTGCGCTCTGACTGTAGCATTACAGAATACTTCGCCACCAAGCAGATGGCAGATATGGAGGCTCTGGGTTTGGCGACTACTGACCAAGGTAGACTCCTCAAGCAACATCGACAGCTGTTCAAGGTTGTGACGCAATCGATGAAGGCCCTCACACATCAACAATGCGAACAACAGAAACGGAGCAAATCGCCGAACAATTACGGGAGCTAGCTGAAACGGTTCAAGAAGGTCACGTACCTGAGGAGTCCAGAGGCTTCCGGGAAGTATCCAGTTCACCTCCCGAAATATTGTTTCCCATGTAGCCGGACAAATTCGATGGAGATCCAGCCGCTTGTAAGGGGTTTCTCCTTCAGTGCTTGTTATACTTTAACAATAGTAGTTCCAATTTATCACGGATTTCGTTTGTTATCTCCCGTTTGACGGGAAAAGCTCTAGATTGGGCCAGAGCAGTGTGGCCCCAAATTCAGACTCAGCCCTACTGTCAGTTTGAGCAGGAGCTGAGAACTGTTTTTGACCACCCTAATGAGGACAGGAGCAACGGCAAACTTTTGTCAAGGTTGCAACAGGGTAATTGTTCTGCCACGGACTATGCTCTATAATTCCGCACACTGGCTGCAGGAAGTGGCTGGAATGAACCAGCACTAATAGCAACATTTTGAAATGGCTTAAAGGCTGAGATCTTGTCCGAATTGCCTTGGAAGGATGCGGAATTGGGACTTGAAGACCTGATCGCCCTAGCCATCCGGGTAGATCAGTTGCTATCCACTCGTCCTAAGAAGGAAGTGAAGAACCGCCGAGAGGCTGGTGCAGACACCAAGACGCAAGAATCCATGGTGTGCAATTCCACCCATCTGTTTCAGGAGGAAAGGCTGTGTCAACTACACAACGGTCTTTGTTTATATTGTGGTGAGATTAGCCATTCCCTGCGGAAGTGTGAGCAGCGTTCCCAAGCACGACACAAGGAATAGCAAGTAGTTATGCCTTGAACCACCAGCCCGGTGAGTCTACCCAAGAAGGGGGGGGCAGGTCTCAAAGTCATTTATGATACCAGTTACCTTCCATTGCCCTAACCCTGTCTGCATCCCAGCGTTAGTCGACTCCGGGTCCGAGGGGAACTTCATCCACTCGCAACTAGCTCTGCAGTTGGGACTCACCACCAAGGACCTTTGTGTGCCCATACTCCTGTTGGCCCTCGATGGAAGACCCATCGGCGAGGGTTTCATGTCCACAGTTACTGACCCCGTATAGATGGACTCCAGTACATTGCACTCTGAACTGATATCCAGTACCCCCCCCCCAAGAAGTCAGAGCTGGCCGAGCAATGACGGCGGCCACGACAACCACTACCCATGCCCCCAGAGGACGATGCCTGGGACCGGGGAACGGAACTGCCGCGGGGCTGCTCAGAAAGGTCGGAACGCTGACGTTCCTCAATGGACCGCACGGAAGGGGCCTCAGGGTCCCTCCTGGGACGCCCCCGTGGGTGCCCCCTAGGGTGAGGACCCAGCTTCTCTGGGTGGAGCCGGTGGAAATCTGCCACCATCCCCGGATCCAGGACATCTCGTGCCGGCACCCAACTCCTCACCTCCAGGCCATACCCCTCCCAGTCCACTAAGTACTGTAGTTGACCAGCCCTCCTCCGGGAGTCCAGCAACTTGCGTACGGTGTAAACTGGACCACCATCAACTTGAACCAGAGGGGGTGGTAAGTCGTTGGGCAATGACTCATCCAAAGAGCCCGGAATGACTGGCTCGAGGAGGAAATATGAAAAGTATCAGATACATTCATATTTACCAGCAGGGCTAACTTGTAAGTGACATCATTCATTTGTTTCACAATTTTATGTGGGCCTAGGTATTTTGGTTTTAACTTTCTGCAGCCCTCTGAAAACAAAGTCCTTTGATGACAACCAAACACGGTCCCCAGGGCGATAGGTGGGGGCCTCCTGTTGATGCTTGTCCGCCTGGGCCTTGTAGTGACAGAGGACTTTCTCAACCCGCTGATGAGTCCTCTCCCAGACCTCCTCACTCCTCTTCATCCAGTTGTCAACTGCAAGGATGTTGACTGTCTCTGCTGTCCAGGGCATAATTGGGGGTTGATAACCTAAACAGCAGTCAAAGGCCGTCAAGCTGGTAGATGAGCTAATAAGGGAGTTTTGTGCCATTTCTGCCCAGGGTAAAAACTGACTCCAATCTGTTGGATTTTCATGGCAGTACACTCTAAGGAATTTATCCAATTCCCGGTTTACATGTTCACATTGTCCATTGGACTGGGGATGATAACCCAAGGTTAAACGGACATTGACCCCTAAGTGTTCAAAAAAAGCCGACCAGATTCGGGAAGTAAACTGAGGCCCACGGTCTGACACTATGTCCTCTGGAATGCTGAAGAATCTAAATACTTGATTAGAGTGCTTCGGCAGTCTGGAAGGCTGTGGGCAACCCCATGAAAGGAATAAGCCGAACCCCACTCGAGAACCTATCAATTACCGTTAAAACACAGGTACAGGACTAAGATGGGGGAAGGTCGGTGACAAAATCTACCACTATATGAGACCAGGGACGAGAAGGAGCTGGATGGGGAACCAGCTTCCCCACAGGTAAGGTTTTCGGGGTCTTGCACCGTGCGCAAGCAGTGCAGGTTGCAACAAACCGATGGATGTCCTGGACCATGTTCTCCCACCAATAGTGTCTAGCAAGCAACTGGTGGGTACGCGTCTCCCCTGGGTGACCTGACGACAAAGACAAATGCACCTGTGATGAGCCGGTCTCTACATGGAGGGGGTACATATTGCTTATCGGTTGGGCATTGTGACAGGACTGGCATGTTCTCTAATTCCTTAGCAATTTCGTTGTCTATTTCCCACCTAATGGAAGCTATTTGGCAGGGGGCAGGATGTTACCTGGCTGCTCCTCCACTGTCTCGCTAGGGGAGTCATACATCCTAGACAGGGAATCAGCTTTCGTGTTTTGTGTACCGGGTCTATAGGTAATAGAGAACCAAAAATATGAAACAAACAGGGACCAACATGCTTGTTGGGGATTTAATTGTTTGGTATTCCTCAAGTATTCCAAGTTCCGGTGATCTGTCAGGACCTAAAAAGGGTGATTAGTCCCCTCTAACCAGTGTTGCCACTCCTCGAGGGCCAACTTAATTGTGAGCAACTCGCAATCTCCTATTCCATAATTTCTCTCTGTGAGCTTGTCAGAATAGAAAGCAATCGGGTGTAGCTTTGGGGAGGTTGCCAACCTGCTGTGATAGTACGGCGCCTACCCCAACGTCAGAAACTTCGACCTCAACCACAAAGGGCTTAGACGGATCGGGGTGTTTTGGCACGGGAGAAGTGGTGAAGGCCAGCTTGAGCCTATTGAAGGCTTGCTCAGCCTGAGGACCCCATGACAAAGTTTTGTGTCTTCTCTCACCCTTAAGTAATGCAGTGAGAGGTGCTGCTATTCCGCTAAAGTTCCTAATGAACCGTTGATAAAAGTTAGCAAATCCTAAGAAACGTTGTAGCTCCTTTACACTACGAGGTATGGGTCAATTAATAACAGCCTCAACCTTCAAGTCATCCATTACAATGCCATCGTCACTAATGTAACCTAAAAGGAAATCCATTGTACGTGGAACTCGCACTTCTTTGCTATTACATACAACTGGTTCTGCAATAGCCTTGTAAGGACCAGATGAACATGGGAAATATGGGACTCAAGATCAGGATGTCATCTAGATAGGCTATGACAAATTTCCCTATCATGTCGCAGAGCACATCATTGATGAATGACTGAAAGATGGACGGAGCATTACAGAGACCAAAAGGCATAACCAGGTCTTCGTAGTGACCACTGGTGGTAATAAACGCCATTTTCCTCTCGTCTCCCTCCCTGATACAGAGTAAATTGTAAGCAATTCTCAAATCAAGCTTGGTGAAAAATTTAGCTTCAAGAAGCTGTTCTAGGGCTACCGGCACCAAAGGTAAGGGGTAAGGGAACTTCTTAGTAATTGCGTTGAGCCTACGATAATCAATACATGATCTAAGGCTCCCGTCTTTCTTCTCCATGAAGAAGAAACTAGATGCAGCAGGTGACGTGGCTGGATGAATAAACCTCTGAGCTAAGGATTCACGGATGTCGAATTCCCTAGCTTTCTGTTCTTTCTGGGTCAGGGGATAAAGCCTTGGGGGGAGGGACTGTCACGCCACCCTAGTCCTAGTCCTAGCCTCCTGATGCCTGTCCCGCCTCCTCTGTCTATTGGTTCATCTCACCTGTCTGTCATTTACTCACCCCTATATAGACCGGTGCTGGTTCCACATGTCGGTGCGAAGTATTGCCATTTGTTGTCCATGCGTACCAAGCGGTCCTTCTGATTGCTTCTTTGGTAATCGACCTGCTTTGTCTTACGGATATCGTTTGTGCCTTACCCTTGTTTGTTTCGTCGCTTGTTCTGGACTGATTCCTGGTTTTGTCCCACGCTTGTTTTGTGACTACGACTTTGGAACAACCTCTAACAATAAACAAGATTCTTCATTTGACATCTGCATGCATTTGTACCCTGACTGCATCGTTACACCGGGTTGGATGGAGATGTGGTTCTGCACTAGCGGCACCATACCATACCATTCCTATATAAGGAAGTCATCTTTATGACTTTTCAGGCCCTCCCAGACATTATCCTGCTGAGGAGGCTGCTAGTAGACAAGGATCTCCTTTGGTGCCTTCTATCTCAGCTCCCGGTACAGGTGTCTGGACAGGCCATCCTGCTTGGTGATGATCACATAGCTCATGTTCTTCAGGCCTTGTTACGTAAGACTCCCATCCTGTTCAAGTGACACGACAGCAGTATTGTAGCTGGGTTACATGCCTGCTGTAGGTCATTCTGACAGCTTCTTTCCTTCAGAGATCACAGTAATCTGGCTGTAATGACTTGCTGCAGCCGCTGGTTCCCTCGTCCATAATCCTTACATCAATTCTATGGTCATGGGGACTCATTAATTATGATGGCTTCTGGGTTTACCTTAACTTTCTTTTCCTCATTATGTTCTGTGGTTTGAAAAAATCCTGAAACCTCTACATTGGAGTAAGATGCTTTTTGTTTTCTATTTGTACCAATAATTAAAGTATACCTGATATTCTTCATTTGTGTCATTACCAAATAAGCAGTGTGTTACTGATTGATGAAATATATTTATAACTTCCAGCTTCATGTTTGAGGGACAAAAGTGAGTCAGATCATGTTAAGGCAAAAGATATTACTTTATTGATAGCACAAACACATGTGTCAAAGTTAAAGGACACGTCATTTGCAACAGTTAATAGATGTGACTAGGTCAGCTGCAGATCAATATTTTGTGACAGATGTAATTTGTTAAGAAATCAGCTGGACCAAAAGCCAAGATACACAGCGGGTCCTCAAGATTCACGCTAAGAAAACAGTGCCCTTCATACCCTACCACTAGATGTCACTCTATCACTTCGTGGCTTTGAAAACTATTTAAAAAAAAAAACACCAAACGAAATGTCTGGTGACATGAAATAAATACAGCACGTGAAAAAAAAGTAGCTTGCATTTTTAAAGTTCAGTAGTTACAAGTCTTTTACGAAATACTCTCAAAGTTGTGGTATCTCCACTAAGCAATTAATTCAGAAATAAGACCTACAATGAACAGCTCTTTCCTTAAGAAAAAAACATTCTACATTTTTTTTGTTTCTTATGTACTATAATTATCATTCTGTTTATTTTAACACAAGTTGTTCCTGATATGAGCTTATTTCAACATATAATAATAGGTTTTGCCCATTAATAGCTGTGGCACAATTCCAGTGTCTCAGACCTTATTTCAAGTTTTTTACAAAGTATTTCTTGCTTGTAAGCCTCATCTGTGGATCTAACAACTAAAAGCCATACAGAGCTGGAAACACTACATATCACAGTGTCACTTCTGCAATTTAAAGGGTTTTGCAGACATTCATCCCCAGCATGCTGGCTGCATAATGAATTCTGTTTCACTTGTTCTAACGCCCCACTGACAGCCAAAATAAGCAGAGTGCGCTGGATGCTTAAGTGTTAGAGCAGCTAGTCCAAAGCTGGAGAAATAACGAGTCTATTAATGCTAGATCATGTGACATTTGAAGCAATAGTCTCCTGTGGCCTACTGGACACAGAACCGTCAGCTGGCCTGTAGCAGCGCCACCACCACAATATTGCCCTTGTGCTCCTGCATGAGGGCCTGACCACTGATCTTCCACCGGAGTGGTGATTTGCAGATAGTTGAGGGGTTGGTGTCCCCATCGAGGTACAGTGATAATATGGAAAGGAGCCCTGTCTGGACAGACAACCACAGAGTCCTGAGACCCTGCACTGTCCAGGGTGACCTCTGATGTGTGGAGACAGGAATAAATTATCATTTTTATAAAATACAAAATATTTCCATGAGCTGCACAAAGACGTTTTGTAAAGATTTCACTGAACTACAAACCACTACATAAACATGGACTGGACTTTCCATACAAATTGCCACACATTTTGTTAGTCTTTTTCACTTGAAAATGTTATTACTGCCTTTAGCTTTGTTTATAGGTGATACCCCTCTTTCAGACAGTCTACCCTCTCAATGTGGAAAAGGCCACTTAGCTGCAGGGGGGGCTATTGCAAAGGCCCCTCTCGACACCAACACTGTCCTGCCATGGTGCAGCTTCTGAGCCTTCAGCTCTTAATAGGTGAATACTCCAGGTTTGTAGTGATTTTTTTTGCTCCTGAATTGAGTGTTCAGACGTGGGTTTGAATCCAGAACAGTCTGTATGGAGGTTCATCCGGGGTCTGCACTGGTTACCTCCCAATAGTCCAAAGACATGTGTTTTAGGTGAACTGATTAACTTCTCATATGGTATGTATGTGTGAAAGTATTAGAGTGACTACCCTGCGATTCACTAGCATCCTGTCCCTGCCTCATACTTGACTTCCAGGACAGACTCTGGACCATTGCAGCCCTGGACTGGAGAAATGGGTGATATAAATGTGAATGGGATGTATTGCATGAGTTTGCGTTTGTAATAGATTGAGCTCACAAAACTGAATGCATCAGGCATATCACTGAGCAAAAAAATACCAGGATTACTTACAAAAGAAAAAATAATAAATATATAAACTGCAAGCCATTGTTGAGTCACCATGGCATATCAGTAAAACCATCCCCAAACACTCCTCGCTGGTGATGTCCTATTGCCAGCAAGTTGGCTTTGAATAATAAAGACTATGGTGAAACAATGCTAATGAGTGCAGACAAACACCGTGACAAGGCCCATCCAAGGAAAACACAAAATAGAAACACAGAACAGGATTTCCTCAATTGTCAACAGGTGCATATATAGGGACAAACAGCCGGAAATCACTTATTTTTTTGGTTTTCAGCGAGAACTCAGCTTTCGCCACAAATCTCCAGTGCCCAAGGCCAGTGGCAGAACCTAGGATGCACAGTCAATATTTGGGTGGCACAGATACCACAGGAGAAGAGTTGCTACACCAACAGCATCCATGATGATAAACTCCAAGAAAACAGTGACCATCCTGAGTTGGTTCCTCAGCTTCCAACAGCACCAAGGGAGATGACAGAGGCCTATTGAGACCAAAGAGACATCAGAGGTCACTGGGGGAGGGGGAGGGGGGGGGGGGGTTGACACCCACAAGTGTCAGCAGTAAAGAGGATACGCTACAGTGAAGCCCCTGTCTACACAACTGTGCCTTCACCATAATAATGAATATTCACATGTTCAGTGGGATTTTACATTGTCACACAAGTGAATGGCAGTAAAAGCATTGTTCTGCGCTCAGAAAAGCCATGGACTCCACTTGGCACAAATGTATTCCTGATATAAAGAGCCATACTCATATCACTCATTGATCACAGTTTTGTTTGTGGTTTTAAATATGTTTTGTAAAATCCTTTTAATGAAAATAGTAGGGACTAATTTAAACAATGATGACAGTGTTGAGTACAGCTTAACTCAGAATGTATTTCTTCTGCTTAAAGTCCGACAAAAACGGTCCTGCAAAGCTAATACTAATAGAGGCTCTTACACACAAAGCCTAACTAAACAAGAATTCATTTGTTTCTTCTTCCATTTTCGTAATGCATAGATCTAAGTACACTATTTTTTGTTTACAAAACAGAATGTCACCACTGAGCATTTCAAATATGCAAGTACATTACATCTTTTAAAATTGTACCTTTTGTTTACATTTTAGTATTTACTGCTAAATATGCATTTCAAGGAGAGTTGTTTCCTCTTCAGATCTGCTCCAGTTGAATGTGGAACATCAGGCTGAACAACTGAACAAAACAAAACCCATACATGCTGCCTGGCAATAGCTATGCAATGTGAACAGGTCTTTTCATTTAAAACATTTAGAACGGTTTTAGAAATAGCCTGAGCTTATTAATACTGCTTAGTTACTGTCAGTATGGCAAAAGGAAGCTGAGCTATGCAGTTACTAAAGTTTGAAAGGCTAACGTGGGCACAGCCATTTGTGGTTCCAGAGGTTTCTTTCCAACCACAGTCCTTGCACCTGGTCAGGGTTTGGCTCTGAAGTTAAATATCTGCAGAAAGACTCCCTGAATATGCAGAGATCACAAAAGTATGTTACTGTTGTACCATCTTCCATGGTACACATTCCTATGACCTGGCCTGATCATGATTGACATTTTTGGCACAAAGGTTCCTGAACTCATTATGCAGCCTTTTCAGGTCGAATGTCTGTCCTGAAGGACTCCAAAAATCTCACCACATTCAACATTAAAATTAAAATGAATACGAGGATGGAACATTTATTAACAAATAAAATGTAAAATGAAGGATGAAATCTTCCAGATTCAACCTTTGTCAATATCAAATCTTGCACAAAATGTGTGATGATGTGTTGCGAGCCAAAACCTCCTGATAGACAGCAACAGATCACAGGCCAGAGACAATTTCCAGCAGTGTGATGCACATAGATCTTTTCTCTGTGTCCCATTTGCTATGCTCCTCTTTGTCTTATCAAGCATGACTTTATGATGTCCTGTTCAGGACACTGAACAACTTACACAAAATGCAGAATTTACTTTAAACATTAACAGTCTAACTTTAAACAGCTTAACAACAAAACACAGCATATTTCACCATATGAATATAAAGAAGCAATGTCTGGTGTTATGCCCTGCAAATGACTGTGGGTGGGTTCCATCCAGGATTTACCCCCCCCCCCCCCCCCCCCCCCCCACACACACACACACACACACG
>UFQX01000258.1:17735-49553 GCA_900497675.1 Arapaima gigas | reverse complement strand
TTTTCCCCCCCCCCCCCCCCCATGGCCTATAAGGCCCAGGAGAAGCATTTGAATGAAGCGAAAGACATCTGCTGTTATGGCTACTACTGAACTTAACAGACTCTTGTCCAAATGTGACTTACATGTTTAGATAGCTTTACCCATTTATAAAGCAGGTTATTTTTGTTGGCTCAGTATGGATTAAACAGCCTGATCATTGGAACCACAGGTGGAATGGGAGTCAAATTAAGATGCAACTGAGATATTAGCACTGCGCTGGCTACAGTGATTGTGCTACGGAATCTTATAATTATTGAATAATACAGAATGAACACTTTCCCTTTTGCAGTTTTCTTTGATCTCATCATTGAGTATCTGTGATGTTAACCTCCAGCAGGTGAACTGCACTGACCCAGGGCATTGCCTGCACACAGGACCCATCTGCACGTTCCCGCGCTTGCACAATGTTGCTAGGAAGCAACTAGTTTCCATGACAACAGCTTAAGATGGGCACTATTTGTGACCAATAAACATGGGAACCATGGAATCATAGTGCTGGTTCAGCATACTTTCAAGTGAAAGAATAAGGACGTAAAGAAGTCTTCTTTCTCTAGTCCACCTTTTCTGGGTGTTTCTGAGAGTTGGTTACTCTGCTCACACACGAGCCTAGTGCTATACAAGTTGCTCCCGTGTCAACAATACCTGGAGCCCAGTCTTCCCAGGATGTGTTAATGAACCATCTGTCACTAAAATGAGCTATTGGTGTAATGTGAGCCAGTCTGGAATTTGGACTGACTGCTTAAATACGCTGTTTCATCTGTACTTTTCAACACCATTCAGTGAAAATGCTTCCCTTCCTGGCTCCCAATAAAGGTTTCATATGTGAAACTATAAAGTATTAGTTAAGGACCTAGATTTTCATATCCTACTCCCATTACTGACATGGGAAACATTCAGCAGGCAAAATACTGTAAATTATTACCAGTTCAAATATTTCTAGGACAAATTTCATTGTCAATAATGAAATGAAAATTATGACCTCTGATTACATCCTTGTTTGTTATGGTATTGATAGGTACACAGAAAACCTGGGATTGATTTACCAAACCAGCAATACTTTTAACAAAGTTCAATGATGTTTTGTGTAATCACCACAACATGTTTTGAAGAAACAGCCTCAGTTAAATATACACCTCAGTGACCTCCCTACTTCACACAACACTGACACCAAAAAAAACATTTGGGGCTCTTTTAGCAAAACCACAAACATCTGAGTGTTGAAAGATTTGAAACCTGAATATACTCAAAAGGGTGCCTTGTTTTTGCCCGTTGTTTATAGAACCTTGTGTCTAGATATTGATTTCTGAGGACCATGATAACCTATCTGACCTGTCTGGGTGAAATAAACATGTCAGATGCCTGCACCCACCTTTGGGGTGAGACAGGAGGATTTGAGAACAAAACACTTCCTTTGGGCATTTGGGTAAATCTCCTCTTCACATCTTTGGGGAAACATTAACGTTAATACACCTTTAGGTTGCTGCAATTATGTAAGCTCTCCTCATTTATGTGACAAAGGTCCAACCTCGAGAACACTACAGCTTTCTAAGAGGGGAAAAAAAATTGAACTGGGATGAATGCAAGGCAGTTCAGCTGTCAGAATTAATTTCAGGCAAGTCTCCACAGAATAATTTATACCAATTTGTATGTAGTTATTAATATTCATTTTAACCACATAAAAAGTACTTGGACTGTAGAGAGATGCATGTTTGTAAGCCTCTCCGCCTGCTGGATATTCAAAATGTTGGGGTAAGTGATCTACACCACTGAGATGAAGCCTGGGCTGGATGTATCCTGTTGATCAGCGGAACCCTGGCTAACCTCTCAGGCCCCGGTGTGGAAGCTCAGTCCTCTGCAACCAGCCAACAACCTCTGTTGTGAAACAGGAAAGCAGTTCAATGTGTCAATACTGAAGATCAGCCAAGTGTTCAAATGGAAAGAAGAGCTGCCCATATAGCCCCCCCCCCCCCCCCCCCCCCGAAGAGCAGGACAGGAGATCCGGCTGTCTAACATGATATTATTCTTTGGGAAAAATGGATCTGTCAACCACTGTTCATACAGAGATAGCATTGTAAGGCTGACAGTTGATTGATTTTGAGAAAATAACTCTCGCCCCTGTCGTCTTAGATAACACTGCCCTCTCTTGACCATTAGCAGCATCGTTGCCACAAACGACAGAAGGAGTTCAGCTGCACATACTATTTATTCATCGGGAAATGAAATCAATAAAATGCCCAGTTGCAATAGTCAAAATTTAAGAAACACTACTGTCAAAGGTAACTTTTATTTTCCACTAAATATACAGCCACTACTTCCATTACCAGCATGGTACAACTCCCTGTTTAGCCTGCTGCAAAACTTTCACTCTGGCTTACTTTACTTCTCTTCACACACATAAACATAAAAGGGGGGGGGGGGTTAACAGATGTGAAGACAAAACAGTGTGGATAAGTCAGAGTTTTAACTCTAAATGAGTATTAGAGTCCTACTGCCAATCACGTATTTACAGACAACATTGGGCTGGATAACGGCATTGAAAGGAAAGATAAATAAATTGAAAGATACATACTGCAACAAGTAAACTTAAAATAGTGTTGAACATATGGGTGCTTTAACATGGCGAACCTGAGCACCTGATTCTCTACCCTGCTGAGGACCTCAACCTGTCTGCTTACAAAACAACCTCCTGGACACATTAGTAATGCTATATAGACATCCACAGAAACCAAACTAATTATTCTCTTACTCTTATTCTCCAACTAATAATATTCTCATACCCCTCAGAAACAAGAATTAAGACATCAAGAAAACAGAAATTACTAAAGCAGATGGGAAGTTTACAAGGGGAACTTTCCCCTCATAAAAAATATTTTTTTTATCTTTAAAGCACAAAAAAAATGTGTGTTTATTGGGAAACACCTTGTGAAGCCATGTTCATGGCATAAATGTTTCAACTGCAACTGGAGATTTTCGTAACATGTGGCTTTCATGGCGTCCTCTGTGTAAAGGAACCTTTAATTGTCTCCCACCCAGCTGTTTATGAGATGACACCGAGGAGAGTGTCATCACCGGGGCCACTCTCCTCTGCACTGTCACATGTAGATATAATTCCCAGGCCCAGTTCAGCCAGTTCCTCCTGCATGGTTGCGGGCACCATGATTTTGGGCTCGAGTCGGTTGCACAGAGTCCTGTAGGAGGGCAGCGGGTAGCCTAACTCGCGCAGGAACTCATAGCCCTTGACGCCCACGGCGCACCGGATCCTGCGGGCTGTCAGCACTGTGTCCTGGGACCAAACGGCCCTCCGTGACCGCTTCGCCAGAGTCAGCGCCCGGATCTGGTCCTCAAAAAGGAACATCTGGAGACCTTTCTCTATTTTGTTGAGCTTGTGAAGTTTCTTCTTCATCTCCTCTGCCTACAACAGATGAACGATGTGAGTCGTCCCTGATCGGAGACAAGACCCCTGACAAACACCTAGTGAAGCCACAGGGATATGGCTGGTTACACTGAATACTGTACAGGCTGGAATCTTTGCCTTGCAACTTAAAGATCTGAGCTGGAATCCAACTCCACTGCAGGACCCCTGACAAAGGTACTAACCATGGACTAATAAAATAAAAATTCTTCCGCTGTAAAAATGGGTGAACTACTGTAAACCTAACACTGTTGCTGAAGAAAACCATAAAGTAAAACAATAAATGATGATGTATACGTGGATTAATTGCCTTTAGCTAGTGGGCCACAACACACTTGACGAAGGTTCCCAAGGCTGAGTGGGATTCAAACCCTGATCCCTTCAAGGTAACAGCTACATCTACAGAGAGGGAATGAGTATCTTAGGTTCTTGTCCGACCTCAACTTTTTAATAGACATCTGGAGAGTTTGTCCCCCCCACCCATCTGTCAGGCGCACAGCAGACACAAATTAACATTAATATCATATTTGTTTCAGAATGTGGTTCTGAGGAACTGGGATTCGCAGGTCCTGGTGGTGTGTCAATGATGACCCTTTGTGGAGTGGGTGACTGAGAAAAAGGGACTCCACCATGCACTAGTCCCTCCTCCCCCACCAAGAACCTACCTCCTTCTGCAGCCGTGCTGTGTGCTGCTGCTGTTGTTCCAGCTGTGCCTTGTACTGCTGGCACAGAGCACAGGACCGCTCCTCCTCGGCTCGTGGGCCGCCGTCGCCCTCGTCTGCCTCATTGCGGGGCTGCCTGCGAGCATAGCCATGATCGCCCACATTCTGCTCTTTTTCAACTGTGCACACACACAAAAATGACCTCTGAGGCAATGATAGAGACTAAATAACATTTAATTTCATTCACTCAGCAGTTGTGATTCTCTGAAATGACTTGCAATGATTTACCCATTTATACAGCTGGGTAATTTTTATTCAGTCAATTCAGGTTTAGTACTTTGCTCAAGAACACTACAGCAGGATGTGGGATTCAAACTTCAGTCTTTTTGTGGAAGTTGGCAACAGTAATCATTCCACCAACTTCTGTCCTTAATAGTATAGTAAACTACAGATGCAAAAGTGAGATGCACACAATACACAAGCAGTGGTACCCAGTCTGGCACCTGTTCACCTGAGTCAGAACCTCACGAGTTACCAGGTAGTGCCCTGGTTAACGCTGTCCCCCTGTCACCTCAAAGTTTCTGGTTTGAATCCCACTCACAATACCGATACTGAACTGGCAGAGTAAAAACAACTTATTGTGTTCGTGAATAAGTGACAGTAAAGATGATTGTGCAGCTCACCCTGCTCCCGTTTGGGGTGTGTTGCCGCGACCGAGCTGATCGGGGACGGCGGGTCGGGCACGTTGAACAGCGTGGGAACGGCGTTGGGCTTCAGCTTCCTGCCGCCGGCCGGCGATCGGGCCACCTCCTCAAATTGGCTCTCTTCGAAGTGGTCCTGGGTCGCCACAAATAAAACACAACAATAATAACATACAAACTTTATTTTTTTTTAACTATTGTAGACAGAACAGGAACAGTTTAAATATTTGAGTACACACCTGACACAGCCTGGAGCAGGGAGTGGGGACAAAGTCACGACGGCAGTTGACGACCCACTTCCTCATGCGCACCGGGTCTTTCGGGAAGCGAAAGAGCTGCTTGCCGATTGTGGTTGAGTTGGAGCAGTTGGGAGCCGAGCATCCTCCCATAGTGGGGCCTCTGCGCTCAGCTAGCCGCCTCTACGTCCCTTGTGACTTATTTCAGCCAGAAGCTGCGCATAAATAAGATTCGGGTCAAACAAAAACGTCTTGCAGGTACAACGTTTATCCCACCTTTTTACGGAAATGTATGAAAAGTTTTATTCGGACAACAAATATTACTAATAGCAAAGCAATGAAAACATGACTTCGTTTTGAGCCAAAATGGCGAGTCTATTCTAAACAGAAAGCTGTGTTGACGTCATCGTGTTGAGGTGTCCCTTTGGATGCCAGTTTAAAGTAAGAATATTAGTTAGTTACCCACGTAATTATTATTTTTTTACTTATTTATTTAAAAGACGAGATTGTTTAATCTGGATTTTTTAAAAATTGCGGTCTCGTACTAAAATGGCATGACAACTGGGAAAAAAACATTAATGCGTAAAGTAATTCTAGCCACCTGTGGGGTCTCCTGTTTGTAAGGGTGCAGTTGTATGCTTGCAGAAGCTAAATTGCAGCAAATACTAAAATATACATATAATTTGTTAAAGTCAGAATAGAGTTTTATTTTGAATCTGAGTCTCTTCCCGCAGATGTTCCTCTAAAACGCCAGCGAATAGCTCTTTTAGTTCCTGTTTTTTTAAAAATCTAGGTTAATGTGTAAAGGCAGGCAAGAACCAGCTAGCCTAGCAATGGTGACATGTTACAGTCCCTGCTAAATTTAGCTTACATGTAACACGACTTCTTTTATTAACACGGCTGTCCATTTCAGGTACTAATATTGCAAAGTTTGGCTTGCTGACTCAATGAAACAGAAATGACCTGCTCCGTTGTCGTTCCTGTGGTGGATGTTCAGAGTAGTAATTTCCTGGAGCTGTGGCCGGCCATGGTGCTGGCTGTCAGAAGTGCGTCTTTCATCGCCCTGGACACGGTGTGTCTCTGTATCGCTGCTCTCGCTTCCTCTTTAGAAGGATAATATTAAATCCATTTTATAAATTAAAAAGATTGTGTGCACGATTTGGATTTTGTGACTTGGTTAATATATTTAACAACTTGTTTCTTTTTCACAGGAACTAAGTGGTCTAGGAAACAGAAAGGCACTTCTTGCAGAGTGAGTGATCTTTAAAAAAAATTAATGTTATATTATTTGACACATTGGCTGACGACTTAAGATGATTATCAGCTTTACAGTGGTTGAATCATTTTGTAGCAGGATATTTTTAATGTATTAATTCAAGGCAAGATGTAAAGTATGCCTCCTTACATGGTGAGATATCCAAACGATTGAAACATCTCCAACCATCCAAACAATGAGTTTCCCATGCTGACTGGCAACTGTTTCCAGGAGGTGAACACACAAACATCTTTTTGGTGATGCTGATTATGCTGGGAACAAATAATCTTGGTTCTGCATTGCATTACACTGCACACATTTAACAGATGGATTGTTAGCATTGAAATGGGTGTACACACAAGGGGGATCAAGGATGTACTGCAACTTGATCAAGGGTGCTACAGCAAGTGTGGATTTGTAGTTGAACCAGGAGCCTTCAGATTGGAAAGCAACATCCTTAACCACTATGTCATCAGCTGTCTTCATGTTTTTTCTTGTAGAATACATTGATATGTATATAATTTCCATTTGTAGATACATTTGACATCCTCAAATTTAGTGCTTATTTGCAGGTCCATTGAGGATAGGTACAAAGCCATATGTCATGCTGCTCGAACACGCTCCATACTGTCCCTGGGGCTTGCATGTTACAAGAAAGTTGAGGATAAAGTAAGTTTTTGTGTATCTTTAAAAAAGTTGGTCTACCTTAAAACACAAAGAGGATAAATGATGATGTCTCCATGTACTAGTTTGTGAATATAACACTTGTCTGTGTCTCTGGTTTCAGCCAGATTATACATACCTGGTGCAAGTGTATAATCTGACCTTGCTTTGCATGGAGGAGTACATCATTGAGCCTCAGTCTGTGCGCTTTTTGGTCCAGCACGGGTTTGACTTCAACAAACAGTACACCCAAGGTATCCCGTACTGTAAGGGCAATGACAAGGTTAGAGAATTGATAATTACTGTCTTGTAACTAAGTAATTACCTTTTTCTTTACTGCAACAGCAGCACTAAATCACAGAGACAAAAACAGCAACACAGAAATAAGTAGAATCAGTTAATTATAAGAATGTTTGTCTTGATATTTTACTCGCTTATTATAACTACTACTATTTTATCATTTCCAATAGTATGTATTCTCTGTTATATTATTGTTTCATAATATCCAATTTCCTTTTTTTTTACTTGTGCATATTACTTTAAACTTTAAAGTAAATACCTACTTTAAAGTAAAAGTAGTAAAGTACCTATTTTAAAGAAAATACTTCTGAAACATGGTATTTTCCACATGAGCAGCAATAGGAAATTAGAGACTTTGAATGGCTTTTGTTTTGGATGTAAATGCATAATTTTCAAGCTGTAGTAAAAAAGCAGAACAGAAATGCAGCCATGCATACAGCATACACGCAACACATGCCAGCATATTAACATGAGTATGTGCCTATGCCTGAGATGGATAACATCTTGAGAAATTCGGTAGCAGCAGGAATACACAATTTTTAAGTTCTTTTGAGACCCAAAGAACCGTGAATTATCTGATGAAGATCAGACCCAACACAACATACCGCGTGTAGTGTCTTTGCTTCTAAAAGACTGAATAGTCACTTTGGTTATATTCCATTTTTAATGGGAGAAGCCATTTGGTTAAAACTCACTACTGTTTAAGCCTTTAAGGCTGTTCATGCTTGGTAGCTGTGGGTCACTCCATTTGGCTTAGTATTTTCCAAATTTAACTTTTGTTGTGGTTTCCTCTTTGCTTTTGCCAGGTTGGTGACACTCAGGGGCAAAATGTGCGGATGTTATTCCTGGAGCTGCTTCGAGCACGCAAGCCGCTGGCGGTCCACAATGGTCTCATTGACATGGTCTTCCTGTACCAGTGCTTTTATGCCCACCTCCCTGAGCGCCTGGGTACCTTCACAGCCGACCTGTCACAGATGTTCCCTGCTGGTATCTTTGACACCAAATACGCCACTGAGTATGAGCTGCGCTTCACTGCCTCGTACCTGGAGTATGCATACAAGAAGTGGTGGGTACATATGGGTCTTCGGCGTACCCCGAGGCATCTGGAGCTCATTTTCCATTCCTTTAAGAAACTATTAACGTTCTTCCAGTAGCTGAAGTTAGACTTATGATAGTTAGATGAAATTTCCAATGAACTTTCTTTATTTTAAAAGTTAGTTGTCAGTGGAGAAGCATGGCTTTGGATCAGCAATGTTTCAGCATGCACTAGCCACAGCAGCATTCACTAGCCATTTTATCATCTTTCCAGTAAAATGATTAGCTATAACACCTGATGGTTAAATACTATAAATGATCCCTTATGAAGACTGTTGGTTGTCCTCCTCTGGTATAGTAAGCTGGAGAATACCAGATCCATGAAGTCAGGCAAAGGTGACTCTTGCCTGTTCCTCGAGTTCTGCAATTACCCAGGCCAGCTGCGCACTTATGTGGACTACCGGCTTTGCTCGGAGGAGTCAGGCGAGGAAGACCCGCAGAACATCTGCCAGAGCTTCTCTGTGAGTCATCAGGCAGCATCTGTTGCCTTGACTGAGAAAAATGGGACTAGCAGCACATTACACTGTGTTCACTGGTTAAATCGAAGGTTCACAGTGGCTGCAGGTTCATTCCGCCTGAATGCAAAAATACTGTATATTAATTACCCTAAATAAACAATTTTTAATGCAAGTCTGCCTTAAGGCTGACGACAGAAATTGTAAGGACTGTAGCTGTATAGAATCTGAAGTACTACTAACCTATGAGCTTAATGGCTGGAATCAGAAATTTATTTAGCTGACACTGGGGAAAAAAAAAAAAAAAAAAAAAAAAAAAAATGTACAACTTTTGGTTTGTACACTACTTGCAGCTGGGCAGTTTACACTGGAGTAATTCAGGACAAGCATGAGAACCCAGGTGTGTTGAATGCAAGATAATTGCCATAATCACTAAACCACCTGCTGGGCCTTTCAAGTTTAATAAATGGTTATCTCAAGGTAGATGAACCTGTGGAATGGGCAGAAGAAACGCATACTATTTGTGGAAGAGCAAGCCTGGTGGAGCTTGCAGTTGATCAGCTGGTGTGTATTGTGTTTGTTTGACAGGCCTATGGTTGGTGCCCTAATGGATCTGTATGCCCCATGTCACACAACACTGACCTCATCATCCAGCAAGATGAGAAGACCAAGGAGGACAAGAGGAAGAAGAGGAAACGCAAGAAGAAACAGAAGGTCAATGAGAAGGAAGCTGAGATTGGTGAGAAAGATGGCCCCTTGAACAAACAGTTGTGTCTGAAGGTTGGCGAGGAGGTGCCCACCAACCAGGTGGAAGGGGATGATGTGCACACTGCCACCAAACAGCAAAACAGTGAGAACAGAGCTCTAGTTGAGCAGGCTGGGGCCTCAGCTCACCACCTCACGTCCTTGGATGAGGCTTCAGATTTGGCACCCAGCACAGGGAAGATGGACAGCAAAGCCAAGAAGGCTGAGGGGGGGATCCACCGTGCGGGGTTTGATGCCTTCATGACAGGTTATATTTTCTGTTACATTGGTATTCTGAAGGGGAAGCCAGATGAGCTGAGCGCTGAGGCACGCTGTCTCAACAGGCTGTACCTCAGCGGCAAGTCTGTGCCCTTGCATGTCACCAAGAGCACCTTCTCCAAGTCCTCAAAGGCCCACATACACAAGATGGAGCAGGTGTGGGGGGAAAGAAAATTGGGGGTTGATGCTGGCCTGAAATGACAAAGCAGCTGTTCAGTGAAACTTTGCTCCATCCCTACCAGTCACAGATCATTTGCAGTTGCCAGTGGTTCTGATGTCCTGCCTATAAACAAAAGTCACTTTGCTCAGTAGAATGGACTGTTTTTATAAAACGACTGTCATCAATATGGATGTACCAATAGTAACTTTTTCCCGCCAGTATTTAGGAGAATTCCTTTGTTCTGCTGGACAGCCTGCCAAGCAGTCCTCCCTGCGTTGAAGTCTCACCTCTGGTCCACAGTGGAATTGGTTACTTTTGCAAATTAAATTGTTATTCTTTGGAAGACCAACCAATCAATCTTGTTCTTAACTGTAAGCACAATTTTATAGCTTTATAGTTCGTAATAAATTTTTTTGCTTGTTATAGTGTGTATGTTTGACAACTAAGAGTGCAGTGTTGCGACAAACCGTGCTGCCTTTTCTGAAAGTTAGATTTTTTTGGGTCCCCCCCACTCTTGTTTAGGATTTCCTCAGTTGAAAGATAAAGAAGTTTGCCAGCTGGACAATCTGATCCTTCTAGGAAACTTCAAACAGAACGACATTACTGCATACACCAACTAGGCTCTTGCTTATACAATGCCATTTCCCAAAAATTGTTAGTGAGGTAACAGGACATATTTTACAAACATGATCATCCACAGGTGGAATCCAGCTTGGGACAGTGGCAGCTATCAGAAGGTGCAACTACATAGTGGTGGCAGATAATGATGGCTACAGGGAAGGAGGATTTTGGCCATGAATGAGCATAACTTAGCAAAAGGCCAAAAGCTGCACACACTAGATTAGACAACAGTTTTCAGTTTATTTCAAAGCAACTGTGAATACATAGATTTACTTAAACTGTACTTTAAAAAAAACCTTGTGAACAGCTGTAGCTGTATGAAATTTTTTCATCCTGATATGTCTTTGGTTTGACTATACGCTTATTCCCGTACGTATTATAACCAATGTGCTTATCAAAACAACCAGGATGTCAGAACAGAAATTGCATGGAATATGGTGAGAAAACTACCAAGAATGTGATTCCAAAAGCAAGCAACATTCTACAAAAAAGTAAAACACAAAACTTTCTGAACAAGAATCAAAATAAGACAGCAAAACTTTATAAATACCAAAATAGATCCTCTCTTTAAAATTCTTAAGTCAAATATCCTGCTGCAGTTATATTATTGCATAAAAACGTAGTGACAAACTGGACAAATGCAGACATGGTTAAATAACACATTTAAATTTCCCTGTCAAGTGCATTTTAAGTAGTAAAAGACTAGGCTGGTTCAGTAGCCTTGAATGTGCTGGAGGAGGAGTGTCAAAGTGTGAGGAAGCCTTTGGGAGAACTAAGTCCCTTTCTGAGCTTGATGAAGGAAATGCTTACTCAGCCTCTTTCTATATGCAGGGTTCTACCTACAGAGCCTGGAAGCAAAGATGTTGATTCAGGAGTTAAATTGCAGAGATGAGTGTTTCCTTAGGGCTGTGGAATTGGTATGAAAACATAAGATGACTGAAACCTTGAAGTTAACTTAGAATCTCTTACTCTGCCCACTAAGAATGGTTAAACCAGAATAGTGCAGTAGAGATTTCTAAATTACTACTCTTTTAAAAGTCGAGAGTTTATCCGCTGCATTCCAGGAGGGCCTGCTTACTCAGGTTTGTGAAAGCCAGACAATAGACAACATTCATCTTACTGCCCCACATGAAAATGTTTCTTTTTCTGTTCAGTGCACATTGTGGAATAAGAAGATTCAGCCCCTTTGAACTGCAGCTGAGATGTCCTAGCTTACAGTTTTGTTTTTACTGTGAAAGACTTCGCACAATACATGCCATCTCAACAGATGTCAAATTATGAAGGTAAAAACATTCCATATATAATCTGACATAAGACTACGCCATTAGTAAATTAATGGTTTTTGAAGGAATGTGTAGTCTAGTATTTAATCTAAACACATGAATCCATTTGTAATTCCAAAACTAGAAAACGGCAGCAAGCAGCTACAAAAATAATCACATTTGGTTCTTTACCATTAACATTAGAGGAAACTTCTTTTCCTAGTTTTTGAAGAGGGGAAAAAAAAAAAAAAAAAAAAGGATTTTTAAGCAGATTTCGGCAATTAAAAAGAAAAAAAAAAAAAAAACTGTTCCGTTCAGTTTTTTGTAGGCTAAGAGTTTTCAATGGCCTGTATGGGATAAACCTCCATAAACCTCTATAAGGAGTACATAAAAAATGAGAAAAGCACCAGCTTATTACAACTACGGTGTCTACAAAACAAAGATGAGCAGCAGCTGAATGTTCTATGCTGCAGTCTGGTTCAGTCAAATGCCTCTGTAAGGGTAGTAAACATACATTATGCGTTGTGTAGACAAGTCAGGCATTTCAAACCATAATTCCAAGATGAAATGATGACTATTGCTGTGTTCAAACTAAAACATCACTAAACACTGTACGTGTAGCACTGGATACAACTGCAGGTGCTGTTGCTAAATGAGGCCAACTGAGATTGGCGGTGTTTACAGTCTGACACGGATGCATTTCTTAAATACATTCTTTCAATTGGGCCACCTGAAGTCACATCCACGTGGCAATTTCTTTTATCCATTAATAGCCCTTTATGGAGATCAGAATCTGTTCCACACACTCTGAGCCGGGTCCTTCTTTCCCATGTGTTTTTCCTCTTTTACACACTAGCTGTTAAAGTTAAGAGATTACCCCATTCAAAAAACCAAATGTACATCTTTCATTTTATATTAAATACTAACCTGTCTGCAACCCATCCATTAAAATGGTTATTAGTCATAACTGGGAGCAGAGGAATGGCCTCTCTCGCTTACAGTGCATGTACTGCAGCATTCTAGATGTCACACTTGGTGGGAACAGCCTGCGACCCCGAGCCCACGCAGGGGGCAAGCACAATGGGGTTTAAGTCTGCCTGAGCAGAGGAGTCCTCAGGCTCCACAGAAAGGCAGAGGCTTAAGGAGGTCTCCTGATCTTCTGCATCCATGTCCTCACAAGGCCAGGCACGCTCAGGAAGGCCATTGTGGACCTCAGTTGAGCAGAACTTTCCATCCACCACGCTGGTGTTACTGTCAGGGCTCCCGTGGCTGCTGGACCAGTCCATGGCTTTGCCCCAGTCACTAGGGGGGGGGGACCAGCTTTCCCTATTGTCCTCCAACCTGGGCTGGTAGGGTGGGATCTCTGGGACAGCATACTTCCCAGCCCAGCCAGCCAGGCCCTTGGGCCGACCCTCAGCCACTAGCTGCGGTTGCTCACAGCAGCAGGAGGAGAGGAGTCCTGGTGTTGGACAGAGTCTGTCGCGGCAAGATAGCTGGGGAGACACAGGCAGCGAACGGCAGCGGCGGCCAGGTAGTGTCCAGTGGCTGGGGGGGTGAGAGGTGACCGTACCAGAGGGTAGGTCAAACATAAGTGAGAAGACAGATTTGCTGGGCACATCAGAGAACTTGATCTTGCCACCCTTGAGGTCCTCTCGTGCATTGAAGGGGTTTATCTTGCGGGTCCCTGGCACTACCCTGGGGCTTGGGTTGTAGTACGGGTCCTGCACATTGACTTTGCGGCTGGGCTTGCGGGAGAAGATGTCCGACTGGCTACGTGACAGCCAGATGTTGCGACGGGGGCGGGGAGACTTGGGTGGGATTTTATCAGCCTGCAGTCCAAGGGTTTTCAGTCGCTTCATGCCTGGAACCTTCTCGATGGCATCTACACAGAGAGTACAGACCATCACCATGTCAACCAGTAGTATCAAATTTCATGGTAGCCAAATGCTTGTACAAGATTTTACCACACATTTCTATCTTTATTAAAGATATGAAAAATTAACACAAAACAAATAAGATGCATTACAATATTGTAGCTGTCAGTGCTTTATTTGGAAAAAAGACAGGTTAAGTCAGGATAATTGAATAGAAAGAAAACTAGCAGGTGAATATGCCTGTGAAGATGGAAGTTCAAGCCTCTTGATGTAAAAGCAATGCAGCAACACCAGGGGGCAACAGTAGTGTCGATAACAGTGTAATCACAAAACAGAGCCAAATAAACGGAAAAATACTAGCAATAAGAATAAATAAAATTCCCCTCAAATGGAAATTTCAGAAGTAATTATGTTCTGGAGTTCCATCTGAGTGCTGAGATTTTAGCATTTAGAAATCCTACATAACCTGAAACAAAAATAGCAACTCTTCAGCAATGAAATGCAGCTTAAAGGATAGAAAGGAATCGTCAGTCTGCCAGGAATTTGGAGCTCCCTGGACCTAGCCTACAGGTCATTCATATGCCATTCCTGCACCCTTTCGCATGCATGACAGTACTAAAACTAAACACTCCCTTGCTGATTTGCCAAGCTGTGAATTTATATACTTATAAAAATGTTTTACACATTTCACAGGCATACCAACAATTTCTCCAAACACACAAGTTTTACAGTACCCAACAGTAGGAACTTAATTTCCATTCTTCCTAAATTGTTTAAGTCAATGCTCATTGTCTGACAAAGTGCCCAGTGAGTGTTACGCAACTGAGTAGCATAGTAAAACTGAGTTTGGAGTATAACTGAGAGACCCAAAGTGCCCCCAGTCCTGTTTGGATTTTGGACAGGAAATGATGGGGTGGTGAATCTCACTACTTGTAAAAATGCAGCTGCTGGGCTTTCAGTAGCTGCAGTGAAGCCAGGAGGCAGTTGGACAGTTAAGAGGGGTGGGGGGGCAGGTGCACCTTTAGAGAGTGCCTTCCGCTCAGGGTCTGCCACCCCCTTGTTGATCCGTTCCCGTTCTGCCTCTTCACATCTGAACTGAGCCAGGATCTCCTCTAGCTTCTTTACAATGTCGGGGAAAGTTGGCCGCAGCTTGGGGTCCATCTGAAGAAGACAAATCATTGGTCAAAGGAGAGAATCTGCTGAAGCATGAGCTTCCCAGAGTACCACGCAACACACAATCTTTGTATTAAAGCCTTTTCAAACAGAGTATAACAAATTCCATCACCATTTAATTATCAGTTCAGTGACAATGCAGTGTTTAACCCCATGCCCACGTTTATGCTTTCCTGTTTGTACTGCTCCTGCAAATGGAACGTGTTTGGGTGAGGTGGTGTGAATCAGCTCAGGGCTCCTGACTACTAATAAAATAATCACAAATTTGACCAAAAAACTGGCAAATGATCATTTTCATTTGGGTTCCATCTGTTGACTGGCGATAAGTACATTTATTAGTTTCCAGTTAGTCTGAGTCTTCTGTTGTATGCTGCATCTTTTGATGTTAACATGGTATAACGCATCACATGTATATTTAAGGTTCCAAAATGGCATCTCCAGTTATGATGTTAAATTAGCAAGTTTTTTTTTTTTCCCCTCCCAAACCTGTTGCCTGCTTTATGACACATGAACAATGGGAAAACAAATAGTTCCAGAATTCTTTCAAGTCTCCAATTACTTGGAGTAATTACGATTACGAGCTCTGGATCCATTGGCAGTGGACTCGTCAGTTAGCGTAAGTGAGCCATAAGGGAATATGGATGAACATGCATCCCAACAGTTGTCTCACAATTACTTCCCTATAGCAGCCAGTGATAATCCAGAACATTGTGGCTTCAGGATTTTGCTTAGCTGAGGTATGACAAAGAACCAAACAATATATTGCGACTTCTGCTTTAAAAACCGGACATTAAAATAGCAGGCAAAACAGACTTCAAAAGGTACAAATCATTTAAAAAAAAAAAAAAAAAA
Organism: Arapaima gigas; assembly: GCA_900497675.1. Classification (NCBI taxonomy): domain Eukaryota; kingdom Metazoa; phylum Chordata; class Actinopteri; order Osteoglossiformes; family Osteoglossidae; genus Arapaima; species Arapaima gigas. The sequence continues at coordinate 33,770 of UFQX01000258.1, read as the reverse complement.
AAAAAAAAAAAAAAAANACTTCAAAAGGTAAAAATAATTTAAAAAAAAAAAAAAAAAAAAAAAAAAAAGTTAAAAACACTTGTGACTGTGTGATTACAAAGTGTGGCCCTAGACAAGCCCCTTTAGTCGGCACTTTCTCTCGCACCTGTGGCAAAATGAGAAAGAATTAAGTAAAATCCAATACAACATACATAATCACATGGGTAGAACTGCTATTGATGAACTTTACCAAATTTACTTCACAAATCTTGCCAATAAATGAAGAACAGAACGAAAGTGTAAGATGTATAGAGACACTGCAATGCGCTAAATTCACAGCACGCACTACTGATGAGACAAAGTGAAGCTCAAAAACTGAATTACGTTTCATGAATTGTTGTACAGATATCTGACTAGGATAATGCTACTGCATACTATAAATATGTTTCTGCAGGCATTATCGGTTTGTGGTTCATTTTATTTCAGTGGAAGTACTACTTTATTCATTTATTTTAAAAATCTTGTAAACATGTTTTGGCAAGCAAAAATAGAAATTAGCTCCCAAATATTTTTGTTTAGGAGCCATGGGTTCCCAACCTGTTTTTTAATCTGAAGCCCTGCAATCCAGGTCATACTCACATTGCAGCAATTGAAAGCCAGCTGGAGGAAATCGTGTGGACAGTCTCCCACCATGTTTTGGAAGGCATGGTAGTCGAGGCCAAAGTTCTGTTTAGAAAATCGGAGGGAGAATGAAGGCTTACATTGCATTTGGTCTATTGGGAGAAGCAAAAAAAGGTCACTGTACAACAGAGCTGCTAACCCAGGTCACTGAAGGCCACAGAGTTTGGCAGTAACTCCTTAAGTAATTACTTGCTTCATTTTTTTAAGTGTAATTCTGATGCTTATTGTAATATAGGGTAGCCCTCAAGTGCCATGATTTGCTTTTGTCCAAAATTGCTGCCGTTATGTACTCCAAGCCTCACCTCAGTGCGTGGAAGATAATCTGGATCAGCCTGTATCCGTGCAATTATCTCACAAAGGATGATGCCATATGAGAAGATGTCTGCCTAGATGGGAAAGCATACAATAATCAGCATCTGCAAAGTGTCATACAGGATATACTTGCACAGTGATTTCTCATAAGACTGCAAAAAGGCAAGTGATAACAGCAAACAATGCATGAATATAGTAACAGGCAGCAAAACCAAAGCTCCATATAAAGCAGCACTGCTAAAAATTGTCATAAAATTACATCTCCACTTTGCATATGCAAAGCTTTCCTCTGTGAACAAGAAAAAATAAAACTGCCCCCCCACAGTGCTTTCTGAAATGGATGCTATTGATGAACTTCTATGGTACTATGGTTCTATGGTTCAGTTGTTTTCAGTCAATGATCCATGCTCAGGCTCATGTGACTCTTACCTTTTCGTTGTAGGGCTCATTGCGCAACACTTCCGGGGCCATCCAGAAGGGGGAACCCACCACAGCCAGCTTGTCTCCCTCAAAGCTGTAGTAAGAAGCATGAGAAATGGATGTTAGCAGAACCAACATACCCTAATGGTATTCACCTTTCATTCCCAGCTTTCACAGCTAAAATAATTGATGTTCCTAGCTCTCATGGGCAAAAAGTGATTAATATCCATGGCTAAAATCCTATCAGATCAAAGGTCTGAATGCCCATCCCTTCCCGACTGTGATGAAGTTAAATAAGCGCTGCTATTTTTACAGGAATTGTCAGTTGTCAAAAAAAAAAAAAAAAAAAAAAAGTCTGTTCATTTAAAATGAACAGTGGAAATACATTTGTCAAAGTATGCATTCCACCCTTTGCAAACAAAATGTCTCTGATGGGGTTTGTGTTAATTACAATACATATTCAACAATTAATTACCCCACATGTATGTGGCCCCCCCCAAAAAATAATTAGTTGGCAATGAAACAAGAATACAGATATGAGTCTATCTGCTGCTGGGCTCTGGTGTCTAGGGAGCAACTTAGTTCCTGGGCCAGCCCTGGTGTCATTAGCGCTCTTGGAGCTCCCTGCTGAACACTATGTTCCTTTACATGGAAGGACTGGCCCACCTGGCATGAGTCCACCAGTCTGTTCTGCCATGTTGCCCTCCCTTCCTCTGTTTCACCCAGAGCTTTCATGAAGCAGTGTGATAATGACCAAATGCAAAAAACCAGATCAGGACCGAGCACTACACAGTACATGGTTGGCGGAACGTTAACTTCCATTATCCTTTTTACTGTTCTAACAAATAAGCATAAGCGTGTCATCTTAGCCCCCAGTGCAAGATAAGAGTTACAATCCTTTAGTAGGGAGCTCAAGTATCCTTCTGTAAATAGCTGGGTAGCAGTGCTCAGTCAGATATTTATAATTTAGACTTAAGAGGACTGACAGAGGCTGAGCTCTCTGGTTATTTGCCAACATGCATTTCAAAACATACAAACCCAAAAAACATGCTTGGAAGTAGACTTAAAATGTAACAAATCGATGGAGACAGTACTTGCTTCTGGCTCTCCTGTAACTGCAAGCCTGACACACACTATGCAGCATCTATGAACCAGTTTGTGTCATAGGCAAACAAGTTCAAACTAGACAGCAATGCTTCACCTCAGTTACCCAACAAGACCGTGTGTGGGACACAGTGGCATTAATCACTTTAGAGATGGCTAAAAAAAGTCAATTTACACAGAGTCAAGGGTCAGCCTTGAAAGAGGAAAAAAATCCTTTCATTAGAAATAACCTCACTAACAGATCAGAGTACAACATCGTACTGGTAATCTTCCGAAAAACCACTCAAATGCCAATATTAAGGCTCTAGATAAACTACAGGATGGGATAAATCCTCATAAATTAGACATAAAATAAGAAATGTGCAAATATATGTTGAATTGACTACAAAATCAGGAATATTTTCTGATTTTGTGCTAAGTGAATTAAAAACGAATTTGGTGTAAAACTGTTGAACCTTGCCAGTGTGGTTGAGGCAGTTTCTCTGTCAACTTGTTTTCATTTAGCATTCATTCAGCTTTTCAAAGTTGTATTTGGGAACTTTAACAACATTATACCGAATTACAGATCTGTGTACAAGTTACATCCTTAATACAGTTCTCACTATAAATTTCCAGATTAAATTAAGAGTTACATGGCAACCAAAAGTACCACAATATGATAATATTGCAACACTAATGTCATGAGTTCTGTCACAGTTACATTTTTAAATTCTTAAGAACTGACTCACTCATCACTGGGAATCTTCTCTGCCAAGCCGAAGTCCCCAACAACTGCTGTGTAGCCATTCTCATCGGACTTAATCAGGCAGTTCTGCAGACAAATGGATCACAAGTCTGTCTGCTGACCACAAGCAGGATTGTGAAAACGACAAGTTTAAAATCCATGTTGGCTTCTGTTACTTTACACATTTATCACTTTGTTTAATAACAGGCCAATCAATAAGCTGAAGAATGATGTACATTTGTAAGCCTAAACACAGAACATTAGGCTAAATACAGTGGATTAATCACTAGACCCGCAGCCATGCAACCACTGGTGTTAGCTTCACTAAACAACTATGGAAGGCAGGTCAGAGGTCATAGTTGCATTGTGAAGACTCTCCACACCCCATTTACCATCTTCTGTACCAGACAAATTAGTTAAAAATGCAGCGTGCTGCCCACCTTGGAGGTTAGGTCCCTGTGAAACACGCCTTTGGAGTGCAGGTAGCCAAGGCCCATGGCGATGTCACATGCTAGCTTGACCCGCTCTGGCCAGCTCAGGTGCTTGTTGCTGTCCAACAGCTGCTCCAAGTTCCCACCATTGATATACTGGAAGAGAGAATGATCCTTGACTGAACACATTCCTAAATTCAAACTGTAAGCAAGAGGGCCTTTAACTTTACTCTACATTTATGTCAAATTATTTCAAAAAGCTGTCCAGTGAAGATCTATACTCAGAGTTAGCTACTTAAACTTTATTAAAAACTAAGTCAAAGCCAATTAATAAAATTTATTAAGGCTGTTGTTTTCTGGGCAATTATAAGATGGGATTTCATACCTAACCATCATTTTTTTCTGGGAGGAAGTGAGTAAACACATTTTGAATCAGCTTAGCAGCTTTGAAACCAACAATGCATATAAAAGATCTGTCTCTTTTCACATTCATCACAGTATGACAGCTAAAAAAAGGCTGCCAACAACCTGGCATTTGGAGAGCTCATGCACAAAATCTCACATACTCTTACAACAATTTTAACTACAAAGATGCTAGGACAAAATTTTCCAAGCAAATCAAAATTGAAATCAATACTAATAAAATTAAAGTATAATAATGTCCATATGCGAGTTAGTAGAGCTGCAGCAAAAGTATCCTAATAAATATATCTTTGGAGAGTATGCTTCTGAAGATACAAATACACAGATGACACCAAAACTAAACATTATCTGAGGAAAAATGTACTGACATGGCTAAAGGGGCTAAATTATCTTTAATGGGGGGGGTCCCACAACTCATTTGTTTACAGAGATCATTATGCTATATTATGGAATGACATATGCCATCATAAATCTAGCATTTGGTCACTGGACATGCCTTTCATTTCAAAACCATGTGAAATGGGATTGGATCTAGGTCAGACGCAGATGTAAATATGCACTGTCTGGAAAAAAAATCTAAAGGGTCCTTAAATAAATAAATATAAGTTAAAAAACCAACATAAGTATTGAGATTTTAGTCCTGTAGTGTAAACCCAGTTTTTATGTTTAATCTGTCCAATTGGATTACTGTGCAGGGCTAAAGTCATGCTGAAGCTCTTAACCGCATGAAGGATAAACAAATCTGCATGACCATCTCCTTACAGGAGAAGGCAGAACCTGGTCTGACAAGAAACAGGAATTTTCTTTCCTCCCTGATTTTCTATTTTCCTATTAAGAATGAATGTGTATATATATATATATATACACACACACACACACACACACACACACACACACACACACACACACACACCAATAACCAATTTCCCATTAAAACTGGAATGTGAAAAAGCATTCTGAAAAAATGACAACTCCAGCACTTTCCAATCTTTTGTAGAGAAAATGTCAAAATAGTTTTGCAGGGTTATGGACTCTGATGCTACTGATTGGTATTGGCATTATAGATTACGGGCAACAAAAAAAAAAAAAAAAAAAACACACACAAACCAGCAGGCTAAAGTCATTTCTTAATCAGCACTTTTATACAAAGAATTGTACTTATTTTTAGTGCTGGATGTTTTAGTAGAGCAATTTAGGTTAATAATGTTGCAAAAGTGCAACCACAGGACTCTTCCTAGGCCTGAAACCAAAAAGCTTCAGAATATTAATTCATTTAGCTGGTACTTTTCTTCAGAAGAACTTATAATAATATTAGGCCATTTACAGTTGTGCTGCCCTTTTTTTGACAGCTGGGTATATGACTATCATTACCACTAAGCAACCTGTATTTTATCCTTTGTATTCCTACAAATTCTCTAGCTTTAGTGCAGTGTTTATGTGGAAACATAACAGGATGACTCCTCCCTAGGCAGGGTGCAGATATATTAGACAGTGGTAACAGCACCTGAACACAGTTAAGACTTGTTTCTCAGTTGGAATGTCTCAAGGTCAGACAAGAGATACACATTTTCCCAAGTTGTCTACTCTGGGGTGTGTCCACTGCTACTATTTTAGTCTCATGGAAAGCTAAAATGGCCAACTGGTTGTTGCCCAAATACAGGAAGCGCATGAGAATATGCAGGGAAACCGCAGCAACCTTCTACATTGCCAAAAATGTCCACTCTGGTGACCATACTGCAACGTGATTCCCAAAAATGTTATTATTCTTGGGAGAACATTAGCACATCTTTGCTTCAACTTCTCCTCTGCAGCATATGGAATCTGAGGCAAAGTGGCAGACAACATTTCAGATGACTTAAAGCTCAGACAAATCCTGGGTCTAGCCTCCAATGGCTGGATGCCAGCTAAGTTGATTTCCCAGAGAGTTACAGACAATTGGAGAGTGCACATGGTAGAGTTTAGGTCCAATCCATGCTAGTGTACCCTGCAAATTGACACCCACTGCTACCACAAATTAGTTTATATAGCTAATACCCTCATGAGTCAAGTTAGCAGACCTATGAAGGCAAAACAAAGAAACGTTGCTGGCCATCCAAATAAAATGTCATAGATGATTACTCATACAATTACTTTCACAATCACATGGCAAAGACCTGAACCCAGAAAGAAAATACCAAACGCACAGACAGAGCAGTGACACAAATTGCTGTGCTGCAAGTCTGCAGCTGCATTTTACAGCTTCTGTGACCAATCCTTTATGACCACAGAGCAGAATCACAAGCAGTTTTAAAACTGGCACTGAAATTCCTAATTCTACCCACTATGCTCTGCTCCCAACTTGAGACAACCTGGGAAGTTTAATGTTGCCCATAATGTAATCCTTTGAAAGGTGCCGATTATCTAAGATTACAATTGCACAACCCTCATTACAGTAATACGTATCAGGAAAGAGTCAGTCAAGCAGTAACTGTTTAGGTGACAGGTCATAAAACTTGACACTTGGGGTCATCTTCTGAATGTGGTCATCCTTGCGTGTTACTTGCATGTTTTGGGAATGCATTCATAAAATACTGCCCAAAACACAACCATCATGAAGCTTCTTGCAACACAAAAAAAGGACAACTTGGAAAACCTATGCAAACTGCCCTCAAAATAGCATCGGCAGGTCAACTCCCTATGAGGGAGGGTACATCCTCGTCCTCACCCCACTCCATAAAGCTCTTGACATTTTGCTCCCACAGCCCCTCCTTCCACCTCAATCATCTGCTCAGCTAAGATTAGACCTTCTAAAGGCTGATCCCAAAGTAAATCAATGCTAATTGTACATGCAAGACTGTCTAAGAAAGCATTCATGTATGCATTTTGTCTGCAAAAATGATCAAAGCACAGAGAGCTTAAATGCACTGAAATTCAACTAATTTCTGAATAGGACCTGTCACAATTTACAATTAAAATATGCCATATTAACATATAACTGACCAAAAAAGTTCAGTGAAATAAGCACAACTATATACAAATTTTTTAAGAAAGTGCATCAGATAAGAGCTATTCTCTCCTAAAAGAGGAAAAAAAGATACTACTCCCCATTTTCAAATCTTTCCAGCAGCAGATGTAGTACATTTTAATTTTAAGAGGACATTTTATTCAACGCTACTCCTTTTGAAAGGAGCATAGGTACAGTGTCAGTTTTGTGGACACTGTACTGCTCCATGGTGGTGTAGTGGGAGCTGAGTTTTTTGACAAAGCTGTTGCTCAGGCTACATTCCTATCATCACCTATGGTCATGAGATGTGGGTAATGACCACAAGTATAATATTGTAGAAACAAGCTGCCAAAATAAGATTTCTATGCCATATTGCTGGGCTGACCCTCTGTGACAGGGTGAGAAGCACTGACATCCAAGAGAGCCCGAGTAGAGCCGCTGCCCCTTTGGATCGAGGGGCCTTAGTTAAAGCGGCTAAGGCATGTTGTTAGGATGCCCCTGGCCGACTCCCTTGGGAGTTGTACCAAGCACATCCTATAGGGAGGAGGCCCTGAGGAGATGCAGGACACACAATAGAGGTTGTATTACTTAGCTGGCCTGAGAATGTTTGGGGATTCCCCAGGAGGAGCTGGAGTATATTGCTGAGAACTGGAAGGTCTGGGCCCACCTTCTCAACCTGCTTCCTCTGCAATTCTCAGCAGGACAAGTAAGACAGGTAAGCTGAAGTACAAAGTTCAAAACCTTTCATATTTCCAGACACATGAAAACAGCCATTTGAGTTTCTAATAAAATACTAAAAAATGGTATATATTTTAAAAATGTTCTTTACACCCAGAGAGTAATTAGAGAGACTACACTATTTTGCCACCAATTCTACCAGATTACCCCCACCAACAGAGGGCAGCAGTGCAAGGGTTCACTGACACTTGTCAGCATGTGGAGAGGGACTAGACAGGCTGCAACATTATCAGAGAAAGCAAGGAGTCAGAGGCCAAAACTACAGCGACAAGACAGAAAACAATGCCGAGGAACAGGAGCAACGCCCAGCAGACAAAAGCGGTTGTGTTACAGGGATCTGCTCTAGGCAGTGCAGAAGCAAATGCTTCACAGGAAAAGAAAAAAAAAATGTTGACAAGCATTAACAAAACCAGGATGGAAGAGAGAGAGGAAGAATTGCCCAACAAATGAAGTAGGTGAGAAACAAGCAGAACTTTTTGATGACCAAAACCATAGTGCATAACAGCTTGTATCACAATACCGAGTCAAAGCTGAATGTGAACTTTGACAGTTTTACAAAACAGTTTATTTCAGCAAGAGAGGGGAAGGGCAAAAAAAAAAAACCAAACTGTGGAACATTCTTGAACCCTGTAGGGTGCTGACTGGCCACAACAGACCACAAGTCCTTTGTCTTGATTCTGAACAAAAAACTATCTGCAAGGCATTCTGAACTCTAAATTGGGGAGCAGACTGAGGAAAGTTATTTGTTCAACCAATGAGGCTACCTCCCTAAATTTTCTCCTTTGTAGACTAACCCTCAATGAGTACAGTATTATCCATGACCTGATGAATGTTTTGATGTGACAAAGCTCCAGGCTTCAGCAGAGTCGCAACAGCAGGTGCCTCGTTCACTTGCAGTGATTCACAGTTTCCACTTTTTTTGTTCCTGAGGGTGCAGAGAGTTTACCATCTGCATTAAACTAAAGCAGGGCAGTACCATCTGTGCTAACATCATGTCTTCTATGCAAGAATTGCAGTACAAGGTGAAAGGGGGGTGGTGAACATCTAGAAGCAAATCTTGTCCCTGATTGCAGAGGATACTGCAAAAGCAACTGAGGATGTCCTGACTATGAACCTATGCATGTCCTGTCAACCCCTGCTGCAGGCTTTGTCCTGCTGTACAAAGTCAATAGCAAAGCTACACTTTGTAAGGGTTCATAGACTGAGAATGGAGAGTAAACACAGAATGGGGGAAAATCCATATTAGTTTAATTTTTTTGTCTGATTTATATAAATTGTCATTATTAAGCCAACACTCATAAACATACAACAAGCTATAATTATTTACCCATTTATACAGCTGGGTAATTTTTACTAAAGGAATTTGCAGTAAATGGGTTGCTCAGATACTTGAGCAGGTACAAGAATTTAAACCACATTTGAACCAGCAATGCACCAATTACAAGGCAACAACTCTTTTACATTCCTTGGTTGCCCTGGAATAATTTAACATGGTTGACTAAGAGGGCTTAACTTTAAGAACAATTAAAGCAGCATACCAACAAGAAACCCTCAGACATGCTAATATTTGCTGTAGGACAATGATGCATATAACGATTAGTCTGAACGTGTGAGCTATACTTTTGTCATTTACACATGAAAGGATGGTTATGAGGAGAGTGACATGCATATATCCACAAAGAGCGTGGTACATGCAGGAGGTCCTCCTCATTACATGGTATTCCACAACCTTAGATGGTATTTGCTCCCTAAAGCTAATGACCATGTGTAATGCTGTGGAATTTCACTGAGCATACTAAACTGATCCTGTAGCAAAGTGAAGACTTCATCTGACAAGTACACTAGCTGCTGGAAAGATTTTTCAGATAAGCTCAAACAGAAAAGGGAGGTTACCAAAGCCCCATTGGAAATACTTAACATGTTTGCTGTTGTGGGGATCTATTCTTAAATTTAAACAAATCATTGTGAGGAAGAACAAAATCTTCTGTATCAAGATAAAGCATTTCTCAAAATGCAAAACAGTCTGGTGTGGACAATGTATTTTCTTTTTAAGAAAATGGAAAGTGATCCAGCAATTCATCAGCTATGCCTCTCAAAGGGGATCTCTTAAGAGCCCAGGTTGAGCTTAGCTCAGTCATATGATTCACCACAATCCAGAAACTGATGATGGTTTCTTACCTCAGTCAAGGCATGGAGTTGACCTTCCTGAACACAGACACCCATGAACCTGAAATATACAGAGAAAAATAGACTGCTCTAACAATGTGGTTATTTGCACATATTGCTCACCCTCCTTGCCTGTTCAACCACACCAATTTATGGTTGTCTTAACACTGATATGACCAATGCTTCAAAACTTTTGTAAGAGAGGTCACAAAATCTTTAGGATCACCAATTTGGATGTGGTAAACAGTATAGAAAACAAAAGTTAATCAATATTCGATATATCAATATTTACATAACCTAAATTAAATAGAAAGACTAAAACTTAGGTAGTTCATGGGTTGAATATTGTCCTGTCCTTTGTACTTTTACACGCTGCTCCAGGAATATTTATGACCCATCTACCCATTATCAGTAACAGCTTATTCAATTAAGGTCACAGTTACGGACAGGCCTGAATATAGTCAGAGCAGGACACATACTAACCTGCAAACTATTAAAAACATTCATATCAATACACTTGCATAGATGTTAAGAGTCACCAGTTCAGCTGTACCATACGCACTTTTGAAATACTGGAAGAAAGTAGTGATCCTGAAGGAAACCCTTACAAAACAAGAACACAGGCAACAACCAAAATAAATCCAGGGTCAGATTAAAGCCTGTGGCTTTGGGGATCCCCAAAAGAACTGAAAGCAATACATAGGACATCCTTTCATCTAGTGTCAATAATGACTTGTCCAATGGAGAATCATAGTAACACAGCCTATCCCAGAAGGATAGAACGTGAGGCAGGGTATATCCTGGATGGGATGATGTGCATCACGGGGAATTACAGAAACATTAGTTCACTCACACATACACACAAAGAACAACCGAGTCACCAATTCATCTAAAAAAATTTGGCTTTGGAAATTCATATGAATGCAGGGAGAACACACCTACTTCACACCAACTAAGCCAGGTTTGAACTGGCAATGCACTGTTAGGGGAATTTAGCAGCAATCCTAATATCCAATAATTTCTATGTACCTATCAGCCAGTTTCGACACATTTATAAAATACTGGGGGGGGGGGTGACTAGATCTGCCTGGATGAGAATTACAGAGGAACGCAATATTTGTGGGTGCAAAATTTCAGAACTTGTACAATCATGTTTTAACATCTATATCAGGGCTTTAGAAAGGACTCACAATACAGAGAAAGAAATCAAACATAGAAAAAGACTTGTAGGCTATGTTTCAGTCATGGCTGACTGCGTGTGGCAGGACTGCCAGATGTCTCATGGAAATTGGGATTTGAGCAGCTAATAGCTTCTGACAGGCCTGTGAATAAATGAGTGAGGTGAAAGTCAAAACACCAACCACACTGCACAAGGTAGCATTATCTGGCCAAAAAAAACCAAACATCAGTCTCAAGGGGAACACAGACTGAGGGAGAAACGGGAACTGAGTTTGGCAAGATTATAGTCATCTCAGCAACACATACTTGTTTTGCACAAACAAGGCTTTGCTTTGTCAGGGAATATTTGACTACCATGCGTCGTTGCAAATGTCTAACACTAAGGATACAGATAGTATAGTAAATTTACAAGTCTCTTTATCTAACTACTGTGAGGCTCCTGTTTTTTAACCTTGGAGAGTTGAGCAGCAGCATAAATTAATAAAAATGCACTTTGAAGATACAGTATATCTTTACTTGCTTAGCTGAAAAGTATTTCTTCAAGACAAGCAAGAGACAAACGGCAGAGTAACAAATACAAAATAGTATTTAGTGTACATGCATCACTTCTGCCATCTCTACATTTGGGAGTCAAATTAGATTGTCAGATCTTTTTTGGGGTGTTTAACAAAAACTGTAACTTAGGTTGACCACACTGCAAAGTGCCACAAAACGGGACACATGTTTTCATGGCCTGAAAGCAGATTTCAGAAGCAACCTGACAATCTTGCATTTGAAGAAGCAAGAAAGGAGCTCTGGAGCACTGATGAGATTTCTTGTCAGGAGAGGGGAAAATGTTTGTTTGTTTATGCATTTATACAAACAAATAAAAATTGGTAGCAGGACTTCCATCTAGGACAAAATTGTGCTTCCCCCATAGATTAGATTAGATGAGGGCCACGATCAAAAAATGCCGCTTTAAGGGAGAAAACAGAAGAGTATGTGCTTCCTCTTGACCTGCTTCATGCTTACTAATCAGACAGAGCTTGGGTGACAGAGACTGGATGGTAATAGTGTAAATACTGAGAACATCCAGCCATCTAGACCAACAGTTGCACAGAATTCAAATTCATGTGCTAATTGAACAACTCCTTTTTAGTATTCCTCTAACAGCACAGTTCTAAGAATTCACTCCTGCTCTGTTGATCAAGATGCTCCCGTGATGCAATTGTCCATGTCTCTCTCACACACACACAAACACGCACACCTCTCACCTAACCAAAAGATACAGCACGCATGCATGCACGCGCACACACACCTTCAGACATCAGAGCTGAAAAACATCCAGCATGGAACTCTGGTATGGAGCATGCCAAGGGGGCAGAATTGAGCGCTTCAGTTCAGTGTTTATAACTCAGAGTCCAACTGGTAAACACCCTGCAGCAGCAGACTCCAGATGGCCATTTCCAGTGTCCCTCTTCAGAGCCCAAAGCTGTGCAGTGCCACAGATATCTAATGGGCCATTCTGATTAATGAAAAAATACTAATATTATACATATTCTTTAGATAAAGTGTCAGTTCTGCAAGCACTTCACAGTAGGTTTCATGTTTGGTACTATGGCAGATTCAGTAATCCCTCATCTTACACGTGTTTACTTTTTATAAGACAAGAAACTATTTGATAAAAGTTGATCAAATTAATTTCAGCATATGAAACTGTTTTATATTTTCAAATAACAATCAGTAGGCTATATGCTTTAAATTTGACATTTTGGCATTTTTAAAGATAATCATTAACTCCCAAAAAGTCTGTTTTTTAAGTAAATTGTTCAAAGAAAAAGCAAAACAGATTAAAACATTTTCAGAAAAGTAAACTTATCCCCATACTTAAAGACAACTTGCAGGAAATCAAAGGTCATTGCAGGATGAGACACTGACACGTCAAAAAAAGGGGGAGCATATGTAAATGTTTACCTATGGAGATGACACTGGTCAGAAGAGGTCATGCTGAGCATCACTCAAATGTTTTACACTTTAACATACTTCTTTTCTACCTTTTTCTTCACACAAATTAGACCTGTGCCCAGCACAGTAGGAAGGAAAATTGAATTCATGCTTTACAGAAATTTGCTGGCAAGGAAAAACAAAATTTATGAATTCACGAAAGGCAATTAGAAACTTATGACAAGTGAAACCAGACAGACATTCAAGGTTACTAACAGGGGATGATTAGGGTTAAAGCAGGGGATGACCTGCTTTGAGTGAGAGGAAGCAAGTTGGCACATTACAAGGAGACATACGACTAGGGGTGTTGTAATTAACCGGTTTCTGCAATTAAAAATGTCACGATTTCAGAAGCAAAGGTAAAAATTCTGCTTTAGAAGCCTCACATTCCACATTGCCACGAAAACTTTCTGTTGCAAGTCACTTGTGTACGTGGCAAGCCACATTTGGCTCAGTCCAACTAAACTTTAGTTAACCTATAGAGCACAGAAGTGCTATGAAAATACAGTGATCCAAAGTCTCAGCTATGGCATATGGTATTAAGGAGATGCTTTTATCACTTAAACATTTTTCCTATAATTGATGCTTAACACCAGTCTATCCATTGGACTTCGCAGGTAACTGCACATTTTGCTGACTAGTGGCTGATTTCCCAGTGCGGCAAGGGGCATTTACTCAGTGCAAATTATTTTTAATAGGCCAAAGAGTATAAATTGCTTATCCTAATGTTACGTGTCTGTTGCTCCTGCCGTTTGGCAGTTTTTCTCTGTCTCCCTTCTGTTCTGTGTCACAGGTGGTTTGCGCCACCCATCAATCAGAATGTGCCAACCGACGACCTGGGGGCAGGTTTTCCCCTTGATAAGCAGCACCGCGGCACCCCAGAAATTAGCTCACTTGTTTGCCGTTTTTGCTACTTGTATATGGCTTTGTTATATTATTACGTGCGACTTCTGGTTTGACTTTGTTTTGGCTTAAGGTTTCTGGTTTTGGATAGCGGTTTTTGTCTAGTCAGCTGTGTAAATAGTCACACGCTTGATGTTACGTTTTTCACTGGGTTGTTGGCTTGGATTGAGAACAGGGTAGTATGCGCGCGCACCTACATTGTACTTCACGTAGGGTTGTACGTACTGTTTAGACACATTAGGTAAGTGGGCAGTTGCCAACCCCTGTATTTTCTGTTTTAGTTTAGACTAGCATAGTTAGGCAGATATTTATTTTTTTCCCCCCCACTACATTAGGAATAGGTAAGACCCTGAAAACACAGATCAGGTTAGTGGCAACTTTCGTTTCTTTCTTTGCTTAGGCACTGTCCAAGTTCTCTATACAAACAAAGGTGCTAACCTGGATATACTTGTATATTGTATCACTTGTGTATTGTATCATACACTGAACAATTTACAAACCACCTATTTCACTATTTTTGTGTGGGCTGCTTGTTGTTTATGCTCCCGCTCCACCGCCTAGACAGGAGTCAGCAGTGGGGGCGTAACACCTAAAAATGCACACTTTTAAAAAAAAGAGGGGGGGGGGGGACAAGTTACATCAGACTATGGGTCACACATAGCAGGTATTTTACTAGTAGGACCACAATGCACTGAACAGGTCTGCCAGTCCATGCATCCATTTGAATTCATAAACAGTTCCTGTAGACTGATTAAAAATGGAATTTGTTGTGTAGATGAATATGTAATTTCATGCAGTAATACTTTATCATGTTTTCATTAAAAATAAAATGTTCAATGGTATATTAGTGGTTAAAATAAGAGTAGCATTAAGGGCTTTCACATTAGTAGCAGATAAATGTAAACATAAAAAGCATCCCAAACAAATATTTAAATATCAGTATACAGCATACACTATCAAACGGTCAACAATTACAGACAGACTAGTCCAAGCACCCACTAGTATCAGTAAAGCTGTCAAAATCTTCATCTTCACTATCGCTGACAGTTGATAGACTGATAGACAGGTGAGTGATTTCTGGCATATTGTTGCCTCCCATTCGCCAAAATCACCCTCCATATTGTTCATGGATGTTTCTGCATTCTTTTGTAAGCAATTAACAAAACTACTAGTATGGGGAACATGTCAAATAATGTAGTAGATAGTATGCAGGTTGTTTTATATGTCACACCTGCTTAGAAGTTGAGGGGATAACATGAAAATATGGCTTACAGTCTGAAAAATATGGTAGTTTGATTAATTTCAGAGGTAATAGATCTGCTACTGAAAAAACAACAAACAAACAAGAATACAAGTCTTATTTCAGCCTAAAATATTTTAGTGACAACTGACCAGAGGCAATACTGATTTCAATTTCACTATGTATACAGACCTGAAGAATAACCAGAAACAAATTTAATTTGTCAAATAACTGATCAAAGTCCACATACATCCAAAATTAACCAGTTCATCCAGCATAGCATATATTGTTGATAAAATGCTAACTCTGATTGTAGTTGAACCAACAGAAAATGTGATGGACATTCTCCATGACAGCAAGATGTGTCAGGCACACTGAACTACACGGACAGAGACATTAGGTGCTGAGCTGGAAGGCACACACTATTCACAATGACAATACAACTAGAAATCAATACTGAAACCATACCCCATTCACCAGTGACATCACTAAGGGTAATAAGTTCAAATTAACATAGGCTGAACTATGATATTGTTGACCTCCTAAGTCCACTTTAAAGTGAATGTTTGTGCATTCTGGCAGGCTAACAAACCTAGGTGCATTTGAAAAAAGTAGCACTTACCTGAGAATATTGGGGTGTGACAGCCGGTTCATCAGCTGCACTTCCCTCAACATGTTAGCCCGGTTGCTACTCGTCTTGTTCATCTTTAGGGCCATCACCTGGTCTGAGGCCCGGTGGCGGACCTGTGGGGGGGGGGGGGGGGGGGCC